>JAFVLL020036570.1:0-22995 GCA_021397915.2 Tor tambroides | reverse complement strand
ACACACACACACACACACACACACACACACACACACACACACACACACACACACACACACACACACACACACACACATACATACATACATACATATATACATACATTCTCTGAATGTGTCTATAGTGCTTTAGTGAGTGAATTTCCTGCGCCCTCCAAAAGAGGAGCTTGCTGAGCCAAAAAGAGTTTGTTTATCCTTCATATTTACTTTTTCATGTTAAGTGAGTTCTTTATATACAGAAAAAAAGACATTTTGATGAATCCATATGCAAAACCAAATTCTGTGGCGCTCAAACGTTATTCTCGCACATATTTGAAATGACGTGAGAACAAAAATACATTTCCTAACTCTTTTCAGTGTGTCTAAGATTTGAGGGGTGTTATTTATAATCCGTGTTTTTAAGCTGTTGTTAACTTTGTGAAAAAAAAGTCTGCTTAATTGTGTTGAACAATTCAGTTCATCAGTTAAAATCTTAATTTGAAATCTTACAATGCAGTGTTTAGACATTTTTTCATTATAATCAGTTCACACTTTTGCTAAAGGGTACTTCTTTTTCACACAGTTTATTCCTAGTCTCTCTGTCTCTGTCAGATCATAGAGGATGGGCTGTGTGCAATGTAAGGACAAAGAGGCTGCTAAGTTAACGGAGGACCGGGACACCAGCTTGTCTCAGAGCGGAGTAGGTTATCGGTATGGCGTCGACCCCACGCCACAGCATTACCCCAGCTTCAGCGGGGTCACTGGGGTCACCGGTGTCACCGGGGTCTCCGGGGTCACCGCTATTCCCAACTACAACAACTTCCATGGCGCTGGGATCACGCAGGGCGTGACAGTCTTCGGAGGGGTCAACACATCCACACAGCAGGGGACGCTCCGCACTCGAGGAGGCACAGGTAAAAGACATTTCAAACAGTCCCAACTACTCAAACCTTTGTTAAGCTGCTCAAACAAGCTCAGTGTTTTAGTTGCCTGTGATGACCATATCAGAGCGGACCTGTCTAACTACACTGACATAAATATAAAAAAATGTCAAAATACATGTTGTCTGAGTTGCCAGAAGTTCTTTAGAAACATGAAATTAGCTTAAATAGACTGACAAATTGGCTAAAATTCAAATAGATGAAATTTTCATTGCATAATTTATTATTATTTATTAAAAACAGAAGACCTTGAGTGTGTCATCTTACCCAATGCCCATAATTGTCCATAAATTTGCCTATTAATGTCTTGACAGACAAAGCTTTCTTTTTCTTTTTCTTTTTCTTTTTTTTTCTTTTTTTGGCATCTATGAAGAACCTTTAACTTCCACAGAAACTTTCCATAGTACAAAGGAAAAAAGTGACAAAAAAAAAAAATCTTCATATTATTAAAATGTTCTTCACACTAAGACACACTTAAAGATCCTTTGGGGAACCCCAACATATTTATTTTATATTTTTAAGAGTGTGTGCTGATATTTTTCTTATTTAAAACAAGAAGTTGTGGTGGGACACATCAAAGAACCTGACCTTAACCTTAAGCTTATCCTTTAAAGGAGTCATGAACTGAGAAACCAAAATTTCTTTGATCTTTTGACATATAAGAGGTTCAGAACTCAAAACTTTCTCGTTAGTCTAAAAACAGTTTATATTGAAGCCAGTCTGCCAAAACAACAGCTTGTGGAATGTTCTACTCTGATGTATACTCTTAAAAATAAAGATGCTTCCTGATGCCATAGAAGAACCTTTTTTTGTCTAAATGGTTCCATAAAGAACCTTTAATATCTAAAGAACCTTTCTGTTTCACAAAAGCTTCTTTGTGGTGAAAAAAGGTTCTTCAGATTATAAAAAAGTAAGAAACCAAAAATGGTTCTTCTATGGCATTGCTGTGAAGAACCTGTTAAGCACCTTTATTTTTTAGAGTGTAATAGTGTGGCTAAGCACCGCCTCCACAGAAGAAGATCGACATCACTGTCTGTTTAGCCCTGCCCACATGTAGTGTTTACGAGAGAGGCGAAAATGCAGGTCTACACAGAAACCAAACGATAAAGAGGCTCCGAATACATCAAAACGCTGTTCAGTGCCAAGCTGTGTAAAAACAGTGTTTGCGTTCCCTTCCTTCTGATCCCAATGTTAGGAAAGAGTGAATGGACTTTATTTTTAATGAAGATCCAGACCGTGTCAGTAAGAATTCGGTCCTTTGTTCACTTCATTTTACCGCAAATTCGTTTAAAAACAAGGCACAATTCAATACAGGGTTTTCAGACAGATTGAAACTATGCGACTATATTGGATCCAGCACAAGTGTGAGTAACTGTTTTTATTGCGTGGTCACTATTGATTTGTCTGTTAACAGCAATTCTATATCTACAATATCTACAATCCTCCACACCTATTCAAACAGAGCGTTCTGATGAGGGGGGTCAAAACAGGACAGAGAATAGCCTATTACTTCTAAATTAGGATGTTTTTAAGTAAAAAATCTTGATAACATTAGAAGTGGACCTCAGAGAACAGTACAAAAAACAAAAACAAAGGCAGTTCATGACCCCTTTAAAATCTACTGTG
Source organism: Tor tambroides (assembly GCA_021397915.2). Lineage (NCBI taxonomy): Eukaryota > Metazoa > Chordata > Actinopteri > Cypriniformes > Cyprinidae > Tor > Tor tambroides. Next base: position 20,449 of record JAFVLL020036570.1, on the reverse strand, counting down.
ACCCCTATAGGGGCCAATTTGTCATGAGATGGCCACGATATATAAAGAACTTTTAAAGATGGGTTATCACTTATGATCTGTTGCTTAAATCGTCAGACTGCTAAATGTTGAGTGTGAGTCCATTGAGGTTGATTGTGTTACATTCCTGTCCTACTGAATGTGTGCTTAATGACAGATTTTAGGTTTGGGTTCCATCTAATGAGGGGTTTGGTTTGCTTGTGTCCCATTACTCTGAGTCTAGTATGTCGTGACCAAATATCTCAAATCTTGCGGGAGTCATTCGAGGCATGCATTGACAGGCACAGAGAAATCAAAATGACAGTAGTTAAGATGACTTTGCAGACAAATGCTCCCTATCCCGATCCCACACAGCATTGTTTATAACATCCCGGTGGGAGAGGTGTAGCTTTCAGCTCATCCCTCTCTTTGTGTGTCTGTACTGTGGTGGATTGGTGCTCTTGAATCAGCAGAATCAGTCTTGACTTTTGAAATGGCTCCTGCAGGCCCTAATTGCAGGTCTTGAATGTCATTTGATCTGTCTGAAAGCATCTGCAGACCAAAATGGCTTTTTCTTTCCAAGTGCTCACACTGCACTATGTTGTTGTCCCTTTCCAGGATAAAAGTATGCTTTAATTTGTTCTTAATCCTCATTGTGCTGATGTGGTCTCTCTCTCTCTCTGTGTGTCTCAGGTGTGACTCTGTTTGTTGCTCTCTATGATTATGAGGCCCGTACAGAAGATGATCTCAGTTTCAGGAAAGGCGAGAAGTTTCAAATCATCAACAGCACGTAAGTCTAAGACCTGAAACATCAAGTATGTTCAAAATGGAAAATTAGCTCACTACTTATTTAAAGCCCCTTTAAAGGCTACTCAGTTCACTCGGCAACTGTATCCCTAACACCTCCTTAAAGTGCCCTTAAGGTGGCACTTTTTTTCCTAGCCATATTTTTCCCATGAATACATATATGAGTGGATCGTCTTTGCTTCGTACAGTCTGTACAAATAACAGTGTGCTACATTGTTACATGACTGATCATAAAGTATGCAAATGGTGACCAGTTATCATGTTGCAAATAAATATTGGTACTGTAGATTAAATCAAGTAATACGTTGTGATAGAGATGTTAAAGGACACACATGTTAAAGGCTTGGCTTTAATTTATATTAAACGAGTAAATTAGTCATTTTAAGAGTGCTTTTTTGGCCCACCTAAATATCACTTAAGTACGTCTTTACATGCTATTTATTAATTACTCCTATAGTATTTGAAATATGGTTAAAGTGTATTGCTGAGTGTCCAGACAAGCATTTATGGTAAACTAAAATATGCTTAAGTGGCGTTTCTACTGAAACTTGTATTTCATGTGCATAAATATTTTTTTAATTACACATTTGTAATGATGAAGTTGCAGTTTAGTACAGCTATTAACTTCAAATGTAAGCTCAAAAAACAGTACGGTTGAAATTATTAGCAAGTACTTTAATTTGACATTATTACAAAGTGCACTATTTAAGTGTACTTCAGAGTAAAGATCAGTATTGTAAGTGTACTCTCTTTAAGTGGCCTTTTATTTCATTAATATTACATTATATGCAAGTAGGTTAAGATTTTGAGTACACAAGGGCACGTTCAGTACAATTAAAGTGCACTTCTTTTTCACAAGGGTTGTGTAATTTGTTTATAGGCAGTTCACAATGATTCGTACGTCTACACATAAAGCAGTTTTTATGAATTTCATCCCATTTTAATTCGACCTCCTTAACTTCTGAATCCTATACAGATTGCTGCAAGGTAGTAAGCCTGTATTCTATTTTGTACATTGCCAGAGTGTTTAATAATAGATCGCCCTCTGCTGGTGGTAATGTAGTCTCCACTGCTCCATACAGCATGTCTTCTCAAGCTATGCTATTATATAATAACAGTGCATGAAAATGTGCGTGTGTGTGCGTGTCTGGGGAAGTGGAGACAAGGATTGGGAGAGATGAGAGAAATTTTTCTTGGAAATGATATTTTTGTGTGAAGAGGACAGGCTATTTGAGAGAGGAAGAGATTGGTTAGTGGAGAGGGGCATGTTAAAGAGAGAGTAGAGAGTTATCGAATAAATGGGACATTCACAGAAGTATAGATCAGATTGTTTTTCCACTCTGTGTGTGAAAGTGTGTGTGTTGTGGATGTGGTTGTTTACTTGTGGTGAAAGGTTTGTTGGAGAGAGATACGAGACAATGGCAATATGAAATTAAATGAAAATATTCAAGGAAGAGAAGAATAGTTTTCCAAAACACACACAATTCTACCGAAAAAGACCAGCAGTGATCTCTTTCTTTCTTGAGGTCTTTCTGTTTATTGGTCCATCTAAACAAAGGAATGAAAGAAACTCTAGTGACACTTGCCTCTGACCTTTCAGGCTTTCACACAACACCTTGTTTCTCTGTGTATGAAGAGGTAAAAGTGTGTAGTGTAGTGTAGTGTTTTATTGAGAACATACTGAAGACGGATGAACAAATGTATGAATGGTTGCTGGATGAATGAATGAACTGAGAGATGAATGAATTGAGGTATTGGATGAACAGATGGATGAACATACGGAAGGACAGATGCATAGACAAGTCTACTGAGTCTGCTAAAAATAATTCTCAAGTTCTGCCATGACAAGAAGATAATGTGTTTTTTCTCTGTCTTTGTCTGTTTGTGTCAGTGAGGGTGATTGGTGGGACGCCCGTTCTCTCACTACAGGAGGAACCGGCTACATTCCCAGCAATTATGTTGCCCCTGTGGACTCAATCCAGGCTGAGGAGTAAGTGTTGGATGATATGTGTGTGTGTGTGTGTGTGTGTGTGTGTGTGTGTGTGTGTACTGGTGTTTGTGGTTTACGGGGACAAAATTTGTTTAATGACATGGGTATGACAGAGGTATTACAATTTGAAGGTGGTTTATGAGGACACTGCCGATGTCCCCGTAATTCAAAAGGCTTAAAAAACCTACTAAATGGTGTTTTTTTGAAAATCTAAAAATGCACAAAGTTTCCTGTAAGGGGTAGGTTTAGGTGTAGGGTTGGTGTAGGGCAATAGCCCATACAGTTTGTATGGTATAAAAACCATTACGCCTATGGAGAGTCCCCGTAAACCACAAAAACAAACATGTGTGTGTGTGTGTGTGTGTGTGTTAATCTGAACTAACTGCCTGTGTTAAGGGTGGGGGTAAAGTGATGTAATTCTAATCACTCCTGCTTTAACCCATAGACCTCTCAGCAGGATTCATGACAAACCTCGGCCCGCTCTAAATGAATCCAGATACAGTTGCAGCACAGGGTGGTTCCTGACTGTTATTGCTAGGCAACATACATGTTGTTGTTTGGGACAAATTACAAAGACACTTCCCAAAAACTGACCCATATATTACTATTGTATCAAATAGTATCTGAAGATTCTTATTGAAATGACTGGATTTTGCCCTCGAAATTTTGACTGCATCTTGATTCTGCCGCTTTTGTGCCCAAATTAAATTGCAAACATCATTGTTTGAAGCAAGTTTTCCAGTCACTCCCCTATTTTGTTGTTTTAACAAACATGTAGTCCCGCCCATTGGCAGAGACCACAATTGGTTGGGCTAAATGTTGACATTTCAGACTGAAAACTTTTCTTCAGGAACCTACAAATTAATTGGCAAGGAAACATTTTAACACACACACACACACACACACAAAAAAAAATACCCTCACACAGCTTTAAGTTTGTTTCAATCTCAACAAATTTAAAACAGAGCAGGAACAATTTTGCTAAACATGAAACTTTTAATTATGGTGTTTCTTCTGTGATTTCCTAAGTTACACTGTGTATTAAAATGATGTCAGATTTTTTTCCATTTAATTTTCAAAAGCCAGATTGATGTCAGATGCTGACTTAGTCTAACATGCGTAACTTTAACCAGAAGGAGATGTTTAAGTGATGAAGGTTTGCAGATGTTTTCTGCATTTTTCTGATGTTATTTGTAAGGCCCTTCAGATTGCATGTTAACATATACAGCTGTAAAAATGTTTCCCAGCCATCCCTTTTTTGTGATTACGTTTACATATTTTCCTAAATAAAAATTCCATTCACTGTAACATTATGAATAACATTAATATGGCACATGTTCAGAAAGAATGCTTTCAGCAGATCCAAACAGGCCTGGCTTAATTAACAGTATTAAGAAGTGCAGACTTGGAGTACTTATAAAGACCCTCTTTCCCTTTGTCTCTCAGCTGGTATTTTGGAAAGTTGGGCAGAAAGGATGCAGAAAGGCAGCTTCTTTCCACAGGGAACCCACGTGGCACCTACCTGATCCGTGAGAGCGAAACCACTAAAGGTAATAAACAACACTTACTGTACCACACAACACCATTAAAGGTGGGGTATGCATTTTTTCAAAAACGCTTTAGAAAACGAGTCAGGGCTGAGTACCAAAACAAACTTGTAGCCAATCAGCAGTAAGGGGCGTGTCTACTTATGATGCAGAATAGAGAGCGCTCATCAGTGCACATGAAGGACATTAGCCGAGCCGAGCAACAACAGAAAGATAGAGATGGCGGATAAAAAACAAAAGAGGAAAATGTCTGCGGAACAAAAGAAGGCTTACACCGTGTCTACACCGGACGCGACAAAGCAACCGTTGAAAATCATTTGAAATTTGTGTCAATATGTCATAAATAGAACGCGGCAGCAGTTTACTGTCGGGGATTTGTCGTGTCACGGCGCGGCATCCACTGTAGACAGCATCACTGATTATAATGAGTTCTATAGTATAGTAGGTGGAGACATGGTGTTACGATAAGGCAAGAAGTAGGACCCGTGTAAATATCGGATCAGCTTTCCAGCGCTGGAGAGAACTCAAGGAGCGGGAAGGCCTGCGATCGGGCGCCAAGGTTGCTTTGTTTCTTCTCGATAGGTGAGTAACATTGGTTTCACAGAACTAATCGTTGTCGTACGTATGTGTGGGCCGGAGCTATCAAAATAGGGGCGAGACCCTTTTGGGGTAGAGGCGTGTTTGTTTTGGTGATTTCAAATGTCAGCATTGGCTACCAGAAATCACTTACCCCACCTTTAACTGGGTTACACAACAGCATACCATCTTCTGTGCTTTAAGATGTGATTCATGAAGAGTTTAATTATTCCAATTCTGGTTATGATATAATTTTTTTAAAACTAAAGTAAACTAGTGTATGACTATAAAATTTTAATTTTGAGCGAATTATTCTTTTAACGATTCTGGTTTCTAAATGGTTCTGTTGTGTTGTGCTGTATGCTTTTAGTTCACTAAGAAAAAATGGCATAAAAATGAAGAAATGGCTCATAAAATTAATTGGTCCTATAATCGGCAGCACGGGTTGTGATGTTTTGCTCTGTACCATTGTAGTGCAGGATACTGCATTCAAGGTTTTTTTTTTTAGGTTTTTTTTTTTTAAATGGTATAGAGTGCAACAGGCGAGTTCTGCAAGTACTCAAAACCATTCATTTTCTCCATAGGGAGCTGATTTTTTTTAACAAAAACACCACTTCGCGTCGTGCCTAACAGCGCCCTTCAGCCGTGATTTATTCACAATACAGCATACGCCCTCTCGTACCTTATTGCTTACTTATTTTTTTAAATATGACTTTTTAAAAGCATAATTCCTAGTGGAAAAACTACATTACTAATGATTGTTCAAAAAAATCGCAAAAAATAGCCACACACTCGCGAATGACTAAATTGAGTCGGTCTCCCTTGACTCTCAAACTACTTTTTCCTATAAACATAATATATAATAAATATATACATAATCTACATCCTCAAATCAATAGTTTTATATTTATCCATCATTTTTAATTCAGTTATATCATATGCAGCACTTCTCGGGATTGTGTTTCTTATTAAGCCGTCTTTTGTCTTATAATTGTCTTATAAAGTTTATAATGTTGCGATTCACCTGGTTGGTTTGGTTTGGTTCGGTTCGTGGCTTATAAAGCTTAAATAAAGTCTTTAATAAAATGATTGGGAACAATTCTTCTGGAACCAGTGAAAAACGATCGGTTCTCTGTTCTCAGCCCTAACTGTGCTACACACAGCAGCATTTACTACACAACACTGCATTGTTGCATTGCACATCACTACACTATACAATATTTACCACACTGCACAATATTACTGCACTACAACAGAACTTCTGTTTTGTGTCTGTGTGGCAGGTGCCTTCTCTTTGTCTATCCGGGACTGGGACGATGTGAAGGGGGACCACGTGAAACATTATAAAATCCGTAAACTGGACAGTGGAGGATATTACATCACCACTAGGGCTCAGTTTGAGACGCTTCAACAGCTGGTCCAGCATTACACGGGTAACACACATAGACACGCTTCTCATTCCACACACCCAATACGCAGAGCTCAGTATATCTCATTTCATAGTCTGACATGCAAAATGATTGTAAGTAATTATAGTTTTAACTTAGAGGCATGGTTATATCCCATAATGCCACAGTGCTTTTATAGCTCTCTACAGGAGGCGGCACTGCTCCAGTCAGTCAGAAAACCTCATCTGAATAGCTCTCTCTCTCTGTCTCTCAATAGGATGTACTTTGTCTATGCTCCAGTTAACATATTGGCTGTTAATGCATCTAGAATGTGTCATATGGATTTTAGATAGCGTGTGGATTTTGCTTCTTCCATGACCTCCCATACTGAGCCCAGAGAACAAACATACACACAGATACTTATAATAATACATCCTAATGAACTGTGTATCTGCGTCAGTTGCTGTGTTGATGCTACTCTAAATTGGCCGTGTTTGCTTTAGCTTAACACTTTCTCATTGTTGACCGCCTTCGCTTTCAGAAGCAGAGCTTTGTGTTTGTCTTTGTAATGTTCCCTGTTACGGCAGTGCATTTAAAGAAGGCTCTGCAGGCTGTTTCTTCATTTGCTTCGATAGCTTGGTCCAAAACTTAAAGTGATTCCACCGCCCAGCCCTGTCCCCTTGGTCTCTTGTCACGTTGTATTATTTGGCGCATCTGAATCGTAAATGTGAAAAGTAGCATCAACTGCTTACAACTGTAGCTAGGTAACAACTCAGAGTGGGTGAATATCAATTCAGAAATCCATCATTACTCTCTCTCAAATGATTCTGTATTGATCCACACACAAAAAAATATATGATTAATAATTTAAAATTAAAATGATTAGTAATACTGTTTTATTTTTTGAAGTCAAATGCAGGACAAAATATTACATGTGCTATGCAGTGCGTATCATCTGCAGAGGCATATATAGCTTAAAAATGTGCACTTACAGTACAGGACACTACATACAAATATATCTGAAACATTCGTTCATTCATTCATTTCTTTATTTAACCAGGTTAAAATCTCTTTTGCAAGAGTGACCTGGCCAAGAAAGCAGCAACAAATAACATAGCATATACAAATTTACATCATAACACAAAACACAAAATCAAAGATCACAACAACAATTTACCAAAGGATAAAACACACAGCTTGTTAAAAGTAGCTTAAATTCATGTAATGATGGAAGCACGGTCAGCTTTAGAATGCTTTGTAGATTATTCCAAGCCAAAGATGCATTATATCCAAAACCCTTTTTTCCTAGCTCTGTTCGCACCCGAGGGACTTTAAAATATAACTGATCATTAGAACGTAGATTGTAGCATACCTTTGATTTAGAAAAGCTCAGAGACAAATAAGATGGAGTTAGACCACAAATAGACTTATAAATAAAACAATACCAATTAAAACTTCTTCGAGTATACAACGATGATAACTCAGCCTTCTCATATAGAGTACAATGATGTGTTTGATAACTACAACCAGTAATAAAACGTAAGGCGCTATGAAAAACAGAATCAAGTTTTTTTAGATAGTATCCTGGGGCATTCATATACAGCAGATCACCATAATCCAAGAGTGGTAAGAAGGTAGCAGATACCAAATATTTCCTTGCTTTTAAAGAAAATAAAGATCTATTTCTGTAGTAAAACCGCAATTTGAGCTTAAGTTTTGAGAGTAATTTATCAATATGTAACTTAAAAGTTAACTGACTATCAAATAGGATTCCCAGGTACTTATAACTTACAACATATTCTATTTTTGTTCCCTGGAAGGATATAATGTCAGGAAGATTACTTGATACAACTTTAGAGTTTGAAAAAAATCATTAAACTAGTTTTATCTGTGTTTAAAACCAGCTTAAGTTGACATAAACGGAACTGAACAATATCAAACGCTAACTGTAAATAGTGAAGTGCTTGAGAGGCTGATGAAGCACAGCAATAAATAGCAGTGTCATCTGCATACAGATGGTACTTAGCATTTGGAATGTTATCGCATAAATTATTTATATACAAGGAAAATAAAATAGGTCCCAAAACAGACCCCTGAGGGACACCTTTGGAAAGTAACAAAATAGATGAAGTACAATCTGAAACAAAGTTTAAGGTCGCTCCAATGGGACATTTAATTTATGCAAAAACTTCAGAGCCGCATTTAAGATCATTATAGGACCCTGTCATTGTTCATGCTTATTCAGTTTTTATTATAGACGTATGATAGTGCAGCTTTTCACAGGAGGACCAGGAGCGAATTATTCACATATTTCGTTCGGAAACACTGATTCGTTCACCGACATGTCACTAAAGAAATTGAAATTCATCATCCAAATGAATAGAGCGGTTTAGTCTAAGTCTTCTGAAATGAACGTTTCTGATTCACATCAGATCTATTTCCACATATGAATGAGGCTTGAAACAGAATCCATGTGCTTTTTCCTGCATACACGTTTGTGGGTCATATCTCTGCCACATGGGAGGAAAATCAGAATTGGGTCACTTGTGCCATGTACTGTAGTGTAAATGCGGCCTATGATGTACAAATTTAATTTAGGCTTTTATTAACATATAAACACTGATCTTTGAATGTACATGGATCATATAAAATATGGCAAACAAGCTCTCAAATATGCTTGCTTGACGTGCAAGAACCAGTGAGGTTTGTTCTTACATGTCAGGTAAGTACTCTTACGAAAATTAACTATGGTTTTATTATAGTAAAATTGTAGCAACCATGTTGTTTTTTTTGGTTTATTGTCTACCATTTATATAACCACAGTTTTACTACAAATACCCTGGTCAAGCTATGGTTATTGTTGCAAAACCATGGTTCATTTGTGGTTACCATGGTTTAACTATAGTAACCATGGTTTTTTGGTTTTATTTGTAGTAAAACCTTGGTTAATTTTCATAAGGGTAATGCTTGGACTTTCAGTGGAGTATAAGAAATTTCATTAAAAATATCTTTGTGTTTCAAAGATTAATGAAAATTGTATGGTTTCAGAATGACGAGAGTAAATGAAAGTAAATGATGACAGAATTTCCATTTTTGGTTGAACTATCCCTTTAAGAAATCCATTATACTAAAATAGGCTAATGATATGGTTATTTTAATACCAGTTTTGACCCATATTGCATTCTACATTAAACAAATCCCAGAAATCGTTTTAAAATGGACTGGTGTGTGGCTCTTTGTCCTGTAGTCAAACTATAAATCATGAGTGCTCAATCCTGTTCCTGGAGATCTACCTTCAGCTCCAACCCTGATCCAACACAACTGAACCAACTAATAATGATCTTCAGGAGCACTTGATAATTCCAGACAGGTGTGTTTGATCAGGGTTGAAACTGAATGTGTGACAGGGCTCATGATGTTGTTGGCTGGTGAGGCCGGATACATGCTCGGGTTCAGCAGATGGTACTCAATGACTGATTCCTGAAATGATGCATCTGTTGGTGCCAAGTGTTCTGTTATCTCAGCTTTACAGTCCGGAGTAAACACTGCTGTAGTGCTGTAGGAAAATGTCACACATTAACCCTTTCCTAAATGTCAAAACATGCCCAACAGGCATGTCCTACATCAGTCAATAAGGGGCAAACATCTCAAAGGAAGCTACAAAACAGTCCAGACTGAATGATTATTGCTGACCATCACTGTTTTTCAATCAGTTAGCAGTAGGGCTGGGCTATATGGCCAAAAAAATTATCACAATAATTTTTTTTCATATCAGTCGATATCGATAATTATCACGATATATGTCAAAATTTTATTTCTTTCAAATTTAAAGGCCAGAACATGGTAAGCACTTACCCCCAGTTTCACAGACAAGGCTTAAGCCTAGTCCTAGACTAAAATGTAAGTCTGAGCTGTTTCAACTGAAAGAAACTTGCACTGACTGATCTATATCAGTGCCTTTGTTTTGTCTTAAGATGCACACCAGTAATGTTTTTTTCTAATGGCTTAAATGTCCTAATTGAACTATGATCTAATCCTGGCTTAGTCTAAGCCCCGTCTGTGAAACCGGGCCTTAATGTTTTTGAATTCTTTACACTTTTCCAGCCATTTTTCCTTAACAAAATAAATATCTTAATAGAACAAAAATAATTTGTTAGTTTCTGCATGCTCTAATAAGTGGTATTGTTTCAAATCAAGAAACAGATTTGTGTTGCCTGATAATATTTATTATAATATTACATTTTTTTTGTCCCTTAGAAATGCACATTTGATAGTAGCTTGAGTTAGGATGCAGATGCAAATTTACGCTTATTATCAAAATCAGTAACATCTGTAATAATTGCAGCAACCTAATTTTTTTTATGGTGAAATTTAATTATTCTGTTAGAGTTTTTTTTTTTTTAATTAACTATTGGTCTTTCATAGTAGCATACATTTTGATCATGATAATCTCAGTTAAAACCACATATAGCACCTCAAAACCATGGTAAAAATGTAGGCTATATGGTTTCTAGGTATTTGTATGAAAAACAGTTATATAATATATTTAGTAAAAATGCTCCTTTAGTACACGTCTACATTAATAATGAAATTCAATACAAATATCCACATTTCTGACACAATACCATGGTGCAGTTAGTGTTACTACAGTAAATCCATGGTAAATGATGGTGATTTGTAGATTGAAAAGTCTTCTGACTGTATCATTGTGCACAGTGTTTCTCCGGTGTGTCAGGGCTGTTTCATCTGGCTTTAAACTAGTTTAAGTCACCGAGTCATTTGTGTTTTTCGCAACCGCTGCGCTGCCGTTTGAACTTTAAATCAGCGGATAAATGGTCCGTGTGGCGCGCTTCAAATGAGTCGCGCTGTTTTGTTCCGCTTTTGCCACATAAACATCATATCGAACATTTATCGAACTCTTCTTATCATTGTATCGAGGAAAATTATATCGCGATATTTACCGTTATCGATTTATCGCCCAGCCCTAGTTACCAGGTTCTAGTTTTTGTTGTTGTTGTTTTGTTCAAGAAGCCAATAAGTCTTTGTCACAAAGTGAAAGAAATCATGCAGTGACATTAAGTGATTCATGAACAATTGCAGATGCCACTGAAAGAAACCTGCAACATGGATTCACAAATCACACACTGTTTGCAGCTGTCACGCTAAAACTCTACACTGCTTCTGATGCTCGTCTTTTCTCTCTCTCTGACACTGTGTGTATCTGTATATGTCTGTGTGCACACGCTCAGAGCGGGCAGCGGGGCTTTGCTGTCGTTTGGTCGTCCCTTGCCACAAAGGGATGCCAAGGCTCACTGACCTGTCTGTCAAAACCAAAGACGTGTGGGAGATTCCACGGGAGTCGCTGCAACTCATTAAGCGCTTAGGCAACGGCCAGTTCGGGGAGGTTTGGATGGGTATGGCTCCTCCCACAGTGCTAAGCAACAGCCAACCAGGAGTGTGTTTCCCAGAGGCATCATTAGCCAACTATGGTCACAAGTTCCATTGAAATCTATTGGTAATGACGGAACTTGCGCCCACAGTTGCTTTTGGGAAACGCACCCCAGAGAGGAAGATAGAGTGAGGTCAAAGTGAGGGGTGGAGTTACTTCACAAACGTCTGGATATATAAGCTCATTTATTTAAACCAATCTTCTAGGTTCAATATGTGTTAAGCTCTAACAAAAGCATTTGTGCAATAACGATTGCCAAGTCATCCTTCTGGCTTTAAAAAAACACACTCTTACAGTGGACGTAAAGTGGGTCAATGTGTGCATCCATTTCTGGAATATTCAGACATCATGAAGTGACCGACCCTCTCAGGACAAGGTGACCCCCCTCCTTCTCTCTCATTGCATGTTCCCCCGTCGTCCGGCTAGTTAACCCCTCTACTCCTCCTCCTTTGTAGAGAGTGCAGATGGTTTGTGCTTTAATTTAACGGGTGTGTGCATGGTCTACATCCCTGATACGGTGGGACTTAGCCATGACTCCTGGGAAATCGCACGTGAGTCTCTGACGCTGGACAGGAAGCTGGGGGCCGGGTGTTTCGCTGATGTTTGGTGCGGTAAGGCAGTTCCCACACTCTCTGATTCCACGCAAACTTCGGCTTTAAATGAAGATTTCAGAGAAGCATTTTCATGTAATCCTATTAGTTATAAAATATTGGTTGCTCGCCACATTCTTATGACAATCTTCTGACATCCCTCAGCCATTTCAGTTCCACATTTAATTCTAATACCTTTATTTTATTTTATTTTATTTTGATGAGTAAAAGTTTTTTTTTTTGTTTGTTTTACATATAGTCTATTAATGGTAACCATGGCTTACAAACTCCCAGCTGTGAAAAAAATCTGTAATATACTGTGTCAGTATATTAGCTCCGTGAATTAGGTCTTAACTCTCTGGGGTCTGAGGGGGTTTTGGGGCCCTGGAGAAGTTTTGACATGCCCTGACATTTGTGCTTTTTCTTTTTCTTATAAACATATTAATCGCTAAACTGATTACACTGTATTCAGTGCAAACTGTTACAATAATATAATAATAATAATTAATAGCAATAGCAGCCTAATAAACCTGCTGCTGTCTAATTAATGTTAATCAAACAACAAAAGATAGAAAGTCACTCACTGCTCTCAAATGAATACTTTTTGCAGCTTTAATAAAAGTGTTGTATTTTGCATTTGATTACTTTATTCAGTTTCTGTATGTTTCTCACCTGAATAGCTTAATGTCAGACAGACTTACCTGAAACATTTAAAGCCCCGTTTACTTCATTTTGTATCTTTCTTCTGATGTATTAATGTGTTCTACTGCTTATCAGATGTTTCTTTGTTCTGACTCTTCTTGTTTGTCTTCAATAAGTTTGACAGTAACTTGCAAAATAAGCTCTATACGCACTGGATTAGTATTACCTGGTGACCTCTAGTCATTTGTAATAACTGCAGAGATTGTCTGTGATCTTAGTCCTGTGCGAATCGGCCACGTTTGTAATTTGTAAAGTAAACATTCCCCCGCAAATGCTGCCATATTTCGCCAAACACTGAGGTCCTGTGATAATATTAGTCCCGTGCGAATTGGCATCTCTGTGATTTGGCCAGGATTTGACAGGATCCTATATCATTTTTTTTATTTCCTGTGTGCCTTTTTATCCTTCAAGAATGTTTTCGCAAAAGAGTGTTTTGGTAGTATTTTGGGTGCTGGGTCATATAGCTATACACAATACAATTATACAAATTTCAGAAAGAGAAAGCTGGAAAACATCAGAAGAGCGAAAAAAAATGATTAGATGTAGATGGATGACGTATAGCAGCATGCGGTAGGGAACATTCTTCTGTTTATGATATATAATGTTACGCAAAGTCAGTATATTTATATATATTTATATATTTAAATGAGTCAGTAAATTTGAGTAAAATCACAGGCTTTGCTTATCCCGTGCGAATGTGCCAGATAATACTAATGCTGTGTGAATAGGGCTAGTCTTAAAAACCAGCATGAAAAAAAAAAAAAACTTAAGTTTGTAAGTCTATAATCATGATATGATATTTTTGCCACATCGCCCACCCCTAATTTTTGGTGTGTTTTTTTAATTTATTTTTTAAACCTGTCTGAGAGTCATGGCTATTATCAGCTGTTGTAAAAGAGCAGTTTAAAGATTCTTCAAAATTTAATTTTGCGTACAGGTTTGGAGGGTGAGCAGACAATGCCATATTTTCATTTTCATGTGAACTATTTCTATTATTAACATATCAATGAATTAGTCTTTGGTTTTACCCCTTCATTATTGACAGAAAACCATTTCTTTTTACCCATTCCATGCACAAGGATTAGTTGAACATGTGAACTTGTCATTATGTAAATTTCCCAAAAAAAAAAAAGAAAAGTTTTTTTTTTTTTTTTTTCACAAGAGCAAACCTTCAACTAGATCTAAATTTCTGCACACACATTTTTCAAATACTGATTTGTTTTGATAATTATTGTAAGCGCTTCAGCGATTCTTCTACATGTTGTTACCATGCCAGTGAATGGAGGTAAGAATAAGGACAGTAAGTATCAAGTTGAATCATGGGTGTTTATCATGACTAATGCCCCAAGAGAGTTTTTCTTCTGTTCCACACCTCTATTAATCACAAGCAGTCTTGTTCAAGATAAGTATGGTTGTGTGCTCATCTCTCACTTTCTCACTCACTTCCCTGTAGATGTACATCCAATATCACCTGAATCTGCCTATTATAATTATTGCCTTTAGGACACTGCTGGTATTTAGTTTTTAATGAACAGAGGCACACAGATCAGTGTGTGTGTGTAGATTTTAAAAATCAGGTACCACATCAGATGTAACCGTTTGAGTACCACCTTGGCATTGCCTGCAAGTAAACATGAGGTGATGTTTGTAAAATTTTCTTCTGTAATCTGAAGTATTTCAAGTTGAAAAAAAGATATTCAATGGACAGAAGAATGTAAAGCACTTTAATTATTATAAAAACTCCGTCTGTCAGATTGGTTGAGCCAGTGGTAGAGTCCAGGGTTGGTTGGGAGCCTCAGATGTCTCTATTAATCTAGGGTTGCAGAAGGTATTTTAATACCCAATAAGTTACAAACTTCAAATGATCAGAATATCCACCATTGCAGTGTCGTTTAAAGGCAAGCAGATTCCAGTGCTGTGGATTTAACAGTTGTTGTTTTTTTTGTCTGTTGAAATTCCGTACTATGTCATGCAGAAAAACAGCCACAAATCACAAGTATTATGTACATCACACAAAAAAACTTTTGTTGCAAAGTAAAATATCTATATATACTAAAAATAACATACTGAAGATTGCATAAGAAGCCATGCAGTCAAGCACACTTTTAACAAATTGCATTCAGCACAAATTTGTGTTAAAACAATATAGAAAGTGAATACAAATAAACAATGCTATAAATGGGCACAATTCATTCATAGTAAATTCCCCATCAGTGTACTTGTGTGATAATGGCTGCTTTAATTGCAAATGAATTTTGCATGAACGAGGGGGCTGAACTTTTTTTGGGGTGCATGAAAGTCATTTTGTGGCATACTGTTCCTCTAGGAGCTTTGTGCAGTTGCATTGACTCTCTGCTGTGTGGTTTCTGTCAGGCACATGGAATGGCAACACTAAAGTGGCTGTGAAGACCCTCAAGCCGGGAACCATGTCTCCAGAGTCCTTCCTGGAGGAAGCGCAGATCATGAAGAAATTACGACATGATAAACTAGTGCAGCTCTACGCTGTCGTTTCTGAGGAGCCCATCTACATCGTCACTGAGTATATGGGAAAAGGTCAGCCGTCGTTATAGTAAAAGTCAAGAGAATGGGTTAACATGAGGACAGACATAGAATGTATCTATTTTAGCAACACTGATGGGTTTTGTAGGCCTAACTGAAAAAAAATCCAATTAAAGATAAATCAGGATTGAAGGTTGATGTTCTAACCTTAGAAATTGTCACTTGAGGACTCAAAACACTCTGCTTTATTGGACAGAAAGAAAAAGAAATTATAGTGGGCTAAATTTAATTTGAAGAGCTGTAATGGAGGAAGCAGACATTTAACCTAATACTGCTAGAAAACCTAGTGGACAGTTGATGGAAAAATTCCTGAACTCCACAAATATTACGCAGGTGCGAAGATTATATTACGAAGATTACGCAGGTACACTCTTAAAAATAAAGGTGCTTAAAAGGTTCTTAACAGCGATGCCATAGAAGAACCATTTTTGGTTCCACAAAGAACCATTCAGTCAAAGGCTCTTTAAAGAACCATCTTTTTCTTACCTTTTTATAATCTGAAGAACCTTCTTTCACCACAAAGAACCTTTTGTGAAACAGAAATGTTCTTCAGATGTTAAAGTTTCTTTATGGAGCCATTTAGACAAAAAAGGTTCTTCTGTGGCATCGTGAAGCACCTTCATTTTTAAAAGTGTGTGTGTGTGTGTGTGTGTACACATGTCCCTTGTTTTTCTGAAGCTAACATGTGTATGTTGTATGTTTTAGGAAGTCTTCTAGATTTCCTGAAGGACGGGGAGGGACGGGCACTCAAGCTGCCCAACCTCGTCGACATGGCGGCCCAGGTACAGCAACGTCATTTAAACCTGATCTACAGTGGTCCCAGAAAATATTTACACACTACAGCCACACTTCAAAAACAGCAAACCACCATTTATTTCAAAGAAAGATAAAAATATGTATACTACTTAAAATAGTGTTTGGGGCCACTGTAGATCAATGATGTAACAAATACAGGAGGATGAAAATAACCCTGCTTTAAATCACTCAGTCTGAAAAGAATCTGTTCAGGCCCCTATTGTGTGTATGAAGTGATGTTATATTATTTTATTATATGTAGGTACCCTATCATGCTGTATCAGCACTGTAACACACAGAAGGCAATATTTCTTAGTTTGACCTCAAGTGACTTCAGCACTAGGCTATTCCTTAAGGATTTGACTTTGCTCAGCAGATTTCAGTGTAGTTGTTTGTGTATTCAGGTTGCTGGAGGCATGGCCTACATCGAGCGGATGAACTACATTCACAGAGACTTGCGGTCTGCTAACATTCTGGTTGGTGATAGCCTGGTGTGTAAGATCGCTGACTTTGGCCTGGCCAGACTCATTGAGGACAATGAGTACACTGCCCGACAGGGTAAGAAACGCACCATCTGGACACATACATATATGGATTTTTGGATGCTGTTGTCCCCCACCCCCCATCCTAAAGAAGTAGTTGAGTCTTTCATCATGTTGTTCCAGAAGTCACCATTTTTCAGTGGAACACAAAAGTAGAATTATGACCCGTGCTGGCAAAACGAGTCGGAATGCGTACGGGATAAATTTGAGCTACAGACAAAAAAGAGTGAAAAATGTTGAATTAAACCCTCGTCTAGCAATCCCAATGCTGCAAATACTTATTAAACATCTAAAATGATCTTTATTTGTACGTTATCTGAGAGGAGTACCTTTTTCTCGGCGCTCGCTTCTCGTGCTGCCGCTGACTGATAATGAATCGCGCACATAAAGGTGCTTCCACCAGCGCGCAATCCCGATAAATATACACACATACTGTATACACAGAATTACAGTATTTGATTAGGCTATTCACGCAAACAAAATCTGTTATGTCTTAAGTGAACGTTCGAGTGACTGTTGGGGAAAAACATCAAACATATTAGAGCCGTGCATAACAGTAGGATTTACTATATGGGCCGTCTGTCTCATTAATGTTAATCTAACAATAAAAGAAAAGATCACTGCTCTTGATTGAACTGCTTGAAATGTTTTACTTTACATGTATTTACTTTTCATTTTTTGAAATAAGTTACAAGAAAAAAATGAATTTTTCATGATATTCTAATTTTTTGAGATGCACCTGTATATGCGCCACATTTTATTTTGTGATTTGAATAACTTTTCTCACACATTTTGGCATCTCTGGTAGATAAAGAGGCTTTTCTCATTGGCAGACTGTTTATCCTGTTTCTGTGGTGCAGAGAGATAGCAGCCAAAGAGGCTGCGGGAGAGTAGAGGACATTGAGCCTCTTAGAAAAAGTTACCTGAAATGTCACAATTTCTTTTCAGTAAAATGGCCAAGCAAAAGGAAGAGCTGGCACAATCCCATGAAACGGTCTTGAATATGAAATGTTCATCGCACACAAAAGTTCTGCCACCAAACTGCCTGCATTGTTTGTGCCAGAATCCGCCATTTCTGAAAGCAAATCGTTTCACAATTGATTTACAGATTAATTAATCTTATACAGCAAAGGAGTTGCATTTCACATGCAATTGAGATTTGATTGGATTGTGAAAAGTGAACTTTGTTATTATCGGTCAACACTGTATACATCAGCAGAAAAGTTGTTTCAGAAGAGCAGCAAATTATTAAATCCTGGTGAAATGATGTCTATACAGATTGTTTTAGAATAATGTGATCTGATGAATTGTACACAATAAGATATGTATTAAGAAAATAAATGTGAAGTCAGAGCGGTGTGTTGTGGGCAGCGCTCCAAACATATATAGTGTAGCTCAGCTGCGCCCTTGGGCACCTTAAGGTCCTCTCCCGGTCTCTGGTCTCTAATTATTTCCTGTCTCTTATTCTTCTGTCCATGTGAAAGACGTGTAAAAATAAATATATTTTGATTTCATGATTTCAAAGTTTTTAATAGTTGGTAGCTGACCTTAAGAAAAGATATTCCAGTGCATGTTTATTTTAATACATCTCTTTCTCCTGTGTCTGTATCTCAGGGGCAAAATTCCCTATTAAGTGGACGGCTCCTGAAGCAGCTCTGTATGGGAAGTTCACCATTAAATCTGATGTTTGGTCTTTTGGAATCCTGCTTACGGAGCTGGTCACTAAAGGCAGAGTTCCATATCCAGGTAAATCTTGAAACAGGTGCTCTGGGTGATCCCTAGATGTATTGTAAAATTAATGTAAAGTTCTGTTATGAAACTCTAGATGGCGCAGACTGACAGGTTCTAACTGACATAATGACATTATTATTCACATGGTGCAGCCGATTGGTTTTTGTTGCATCCGCAGTCAATCAGCTCGCTGCTCAACATTCAAATACTTGGCCAGTGTTTGCAGTAGCACACTTCCGAAACCCTCCACCTTCCCCAGCTCCACCTGTTTTTTCATGTATGTTATATGTGCAGCAGCAGTATTTCTTACATGCTCACAGCAGCATGTCTGTGGATGTATTGGCAGTAGCAAGTCTTGGTCCTTGCAGATCTATTCCACCAAGACCAAACACATTAACATTGCCATGAATATTATCTCTCTGAGAGATCACGTCAGAACTAATGTGCATAAAAAGCCAAAACTATGTGACCTACATTTAAAATAAGTGTCTTTCGAAGATGCAGTTTGTGATATTTCATCATTTCTGTAAACCAAAAGACTTCTAAACATTTAAAGGTGAAGGTCTTTGCTGTCACATACCCCAATTTCTGAGAGGCATGTCCAGTCTCAGATTTTATTTTTCCATTTTATTTCAAACTGACTCTGCTGTATCCACACCTTCGTTTTTTTTTTATAATTTCTCTCAGACTCTTAAAAGATGAGATGCTGAAACTCTGATACACGATGAATTACTGTAGATATACACAAATTCTAGAAAAAAAATCCAGTGATCTTGGCTGGAATGTAGGGTAGAAATGAAGGCGGAGTGTGAAATGCCATTGTGTCAACGCAGTATTGCATCATCTACAGATGTTTGCAGGCGTTTCTCTCTCAGTCTTGTTGAAATGTGGTCATGTCCCTCATGATGATGATTAAACTTCTGGCTTCATTAGTGCAGATCTGTTCCAAGATCCCTAGAATTTAGAAGCAGGTCTGATTGTCCTGCCCCCCCAGAGCTTCAAAAACGGTAATCTGATATTGCCTGGTTTGATTGACAGATTGATAGTCTGTTTTTATCTCCCCAGTTATTGTTGCAAAATGTACTTTGCAACATGAGTTCATGCATCTCTTTATTAGTGCTTCTGGTTCAAAAGTGACTACTTTTCAGTGTGACTATGAAAATACATCTTTCTGAAAACATCTTGGTAAAAAAACTTACAGGACATTCAGATAAAAGTCATGCTCCGTTTATTTGAGCATCCCAACTAGCTCACCATAGCAACCCTGACTCAAACAAGGGTGTGAGTTTGGGCAGAACTAACAAATGAAAGATGAGTGAGTGTTTGAGAAACGAGTTTCATTTATTTAAAATGTTATCAGTTGTATTTAGTGCCACTAATGGCATGGAAATTACATGAAACTGAATCTTCAGTTTCAGTGGTGGACAAAGTACACAAATCAAGTAAGAGTACAGATACCCTAGTAAAATATTACTCCAAAAAAAATTTTAAGTACTCCTTTTCAATTTTACTCGAGTAAAATTACAAAAGTACTTGTTTTTTTAATGTACTGAAGTATTGAAAGTGAAAAGTACTGTTCGATGAATCATGTGTATTATTTATTCTAGCCAGCACAAGTCAATAAGGATGATTAGTGCAGACTTTCAATTTGTATTGTTCTGCAAATAAGGAAACGTTTTATTTTACATTTACATTTTACATTTAGTTATTTAGCAGACGCTTTTATCCAAAGCGACTTACAAAAGAGGACAATAGAAGCAATCAAAATCAACAAAA
>JAFVLL020036569.1:0-19923 GCA_021397915.2 Tor tambroides | reverse complement strand
GGAGAGAGCACTGGACATTCACTCCCCCCCACCTACAATTCCTGCCGGCCCGAGACTCGAACTCGCAACCTTTGGATCACGAGTCCAACTCTCTAACCATTAGGCCACGACTTCCCACAAATGAATGATCTCCACCACACTTTGCACACCTTCTTTTCCCCCGACAAGACCCAGCAACGTGTCCAAACCTCTGACAATTAAAGCACCGCAATGGTGGTTTAACATACTCCCTCACATTATATGCCATACTCCCTATGAACACTTTCTGTGGCAGTATACCATCTTTAAATGTTAAGAGAACTGGTGGATCTCCGGCTCCATCTCTTTGCTTAAATCGTACCACTTCAATTACGCCCCTTTAATGTTTTCTAGGATTTCTTTCTCAGTTAAGCCTGCAAACACTCCATACACCACTCCCTTGACTCCCTGTTGACTTCCTCTAGGAACCAAAGCTTCCACCTTGACCACCAACTTCCCCACACCTCTAGCATCATCATACTGTTTCCTATTTTTGCAACACACTCTTAACATTCCGTTATACAATATCTTAGCCTGAAAATCCTTGCCTATCTGACTTTTCAAAGCACTGGTAACCTTTAATGGATTCAATGTTCTAAATCCTGCATCCATTGCCCTTAACCTTAAACAACACAACAAACTCTTCACTGCCCCCAGATTTCCTAATTTTATTTCCTTCATCTCCTGACATTCCAGGTCTTTCACTCGATGCCCCCCTCTTAGAGCCTCCCTTATCCTTAATCACGTCTGCCACCCACCTCCCTCAATCCCACCACTTTCCGAAGCCATAAGCTTCTAATTCCCCTCCTTTCCCACCAATAATCTAACTCTAATAATACTAATCTCTCTACTAGTTAAGGAAAAGGGGAAAAAACAAAACAGAAACATCAAAAACAATGACTTTTCCAGTACAGAGTATAAACTGATCACTTGAAACGCCGTTGCTTCTCCCTCTACCCACATGGCTTTACTTAAGGAAACCTAAAACACCCTAGCAAGAACCTAAGGAAGAAAACTGCCCACAAAATTATTATTAACAGGCACATGTCTGTTGCACCTCAAATATGACTCGTGAGACCCAATTTACTGCAGAGTTTAGTTCCAACTTTTATCAAACTCACCCAACTGTGATTTTCTAATGATCCTAAAGATATTGATTAGCATGCTCAGGTGTGTTTGATTAAGGTTAGAACTAAACTCTGCAGGAAAGTGTATCTCGTAAGCCAGATTTGTGGATCCCTGGCCTATTTCAAACAACAGGTTCTGAAAAGGTGTCTTTTGGTTTGAGCCATTCCAGTTCAATTGAGTAGCTAAAGAATGGCCAGTCAATGTTAGTATTCTCCTAGTTGCATTACAGGGCTGCCTACACAAAAACCTACATGGGCCCAAAGGTACAAAAGTTGCTCTAGGCCCGAACGGGCTACCCCACACTGGGCCATCATTGGATTAATGTGGGCAGTCCCATAGTGTGGGCTGCTCACATAGAACCTGCGGTGAACCCAAAGCTATGGGCCTCGCCTGGGCAAGCTCGCACTGGGCCTGTTTAGGTTTGTTGTGGGCTGGCCCTAGTCCACTGTGCCCGCAAAAAGCCAGCATGGGCCCCGCAGGTGCATGTGTGCAGGGGCACTTTGTAAAGTTGTTGAGATCTCTTCTAAAGCTTTACAGGAGACAAATGTGAGAGATCCAGTGTATCTAGATAAGGAGAAATGTCTGAGCACAGTGTGTGATGTTGTTGAAATCTATTTAAAAGCTTTAAAGGAGACCATTGTGAGAGTGTTAGAGTTTTTGTCTCAGGAGACAAGTTTGAGAAGCAGGAAACTCAAGCAAAAATCTCCATTTGATCTTAAAATAACCCCATTTCTGTCTAGGAGAAATATTTGAGATGTTAAAGAGATCTCACTTTTGATTTTTCTTTCCTATGGGTGATGACAGACCAGTCAGAATCTCAGGATGATATGAACAAGAGCACAGCTGATTATGTGTTTTGGGAAATTAATCCTGTGAGTGGGAGACAAAGAGGAATAGGAGGAAAAAAGAAAAATGAAGGTCAAAGGTCATTTGTTGCTGATTAAATATAAAGCACAATAGTTGAGCATGCTCTTGTGCATGGAATGATCATAAGGAAAGCTGGCCTGCAGGCTAATCTACGGGATTTTACACTACTTACACTTTACAATTACCGTACATAGTAGCAGTACTTCAGATGAGAGACCTTTCACTGTTCTTTGTACTGTAAATACTGTAGCCAGGACTGGATTGGTAATCGGGCATACTAGGCATTTTCCGGGTGGGCCGATGCACTTAAGGGGCCGACAGAATTTTAGATTTTTTTGCCTAGGACTATCACGCAGGGACAGCGAGCAGCCAGTGGCCCATTGGTTTGTCTCCTGTATTGACAGCGTAAACCACCCAATCACAATACACTATAGATGGAGTGATGAAGTATTTTGCTCCGCCTATATAAAAGGCTTCACCCCAACTTCTTCCTCGTCGGCTTTTCCCACATTTTCACAGCAGCTTTATCAAGAACAGGCTTGCTCTGAGGTGAGTGATGCGGGCCAAAGAGCCAGGCAGGAGGAGGAGAGGAGAGTAGTTGAATCGGTAAAGTGCTTGATAGGGACTCGTAATGGAGGCAGGCATCTAACCTATCCTAATGTGTGTGTGACATGAGTGTAGACTACGTAAACACTTTTTAATAAAACGTAAATTCATACCCCACGATTTTTTGGCCTGGTCAAGTCAAGTGTGTTCATAAAGGTTTCCATGGGCCAATGAGAATAAATCTAGATTTAATTCAAAAAGACACGATATTGTCGGACCTGACGTTTTATTCTTATCCAAAACAACTAGATGCAATGAGACATATCTACACTACCATTCAAAAGTTTTTGAACAGTAAGATTTTTTATGTTTTTTTTTCAAATAATTCTCTTCTGGTCACCAAGCCTGCATTTATTTGATCCAAAGTACAGCAAAAACAGTAATATTGTGAAATATTTTTTTTCTATTTAAAATAACTGCTTTCTATTTTAATATATTTTAAAATGTAATTTATTCCTGTGATCAAAGCTAAATTTTCAGCATCACTACTCCAGTCATCACTACAATGAATTGTGTGTTAGCAATTGAGAAAAACTGTAAATGCATTTTTTGTCAAAAAAAAAAGACAAAAACTGCAGTTATGAGTTAGTGACCATGCCCACTGGCGTGAAACATGAAACATCTTCACTAGGGGTGTGCGATACTGCAAATTTTGGTATCGATCCGATACTGATTAAATACAGGGCCAGTATCGCCGATACTGATACCGATACTGATACTTGTCATTTAAAAAAAAACATAAATTTAAATGACCAACAACACTTTAAAAAATGTACAGTAAATAATGTTGATATGACTAAAATTTAATTCACCTTAAAGCTACGTGGATATTCTTTGCCTCTCTAAAAGGACTTTGCAGGCTGAGGAGTCAAAGCAATGCGCAGTTTCATGTTAAGTATTTTCCTCCCATAGAAAAGAGTTATAAAGAAAAAAATAATGTGGCTTAATAAATTAAGAACGTAATATTAAAAGACAAAACTCAGTATACACCTTATTAATGTTGCAAACTAGATATACAAGTTAGCAGATATATATAGAATATGAAAGCAATAGATATTTTCTCCCATAGAAAACCATTATGAAGAAAAGTTTAACGTAAGTGGCTTAATGAATGAAGACAGAGATATGAAAAAGAACTATTAAACCATAACTCGTTTATTATTGAAAGGATTCTCGTATGTTATGTACGTACTGTATTTTCTGTTTGTTTTGTACATACTATAATATTTGTTTGTTATTACTGCAATAAAAAACAGTGATATGAAAAGGCCAAATATGGTATAGTTTATAAAAATAAATACTATGCATGTACAGGTAAGCAGATGAACCCAGAACATGAATGCAGCACGCTGAATTTCATGTCCTCTCATTGATAACCAATATAAAAACATTTAATATGGTGCAATGGAGGAAGACAGTGATAAAGACCAAAAAAATAAAGTATATAAAGACTAAATTCGGTATACAGTTTGTTAATAAAATATATGTGGCAAGCAGCTGAGCCCTGAATATATATGCAAACATGCTAAATTACATGTTAAGCATTTTACTCCCATAGAAAACCGTTATAATGAAAACATTTAAAATGGCTTAATGCATTAAGAAAGTAATATTAAAAGGCCAAACTCAGTATACACTTTACATTGATACTGCATAAAAAGGACAAATTCGGTATACAGTTATACAATATGCACTATGTGAAGGATTTCCTTCCTCCCCTTTTCATTTCTTTTGTAGCTAGGAGTTCTACCGTTCCATCTCTCACTGTAGCCAAAAGTATCTGCTTGCGCTTGGAGCCGCTGAGTCACGTGATGGCTTGACAACAAAAAAGTAGGTCAGAGGTCATCCACAGGGACGAGTAGATGATCTCCGAAAAGTCGAACGAAGCATTTACTGCGACCAGGAGGGGACATGTTCGGTTCACTTATGCCAAGTTCACACTGCACGATTTTAGTCTGATTTTTCACTCGCCGACAGGTTTTGATAAATCGCCGACAAACGCCCGAGATCGGAGGCAAATCGGTGCTCGTTCACGCGAGTGACGATCGCGCAGTGTGAATGATCAAAGACGCGACACGTCGCCGACACCCGCAAAATATTTGGCATGCTAAATATCTGGAGCTGTCGGCGATTCACAATCAGGCTGTGTGCAATAATTTCTGACTGAAAACTACATCAGCGATGACCTTCAGCCAATGAGAGACCAAGATACAGGGCAGAAGGAAGTTCAGGGAGGAGTTATAGACCAGAATATCAGTATTTTAATATGTACAATTATATCATACAGAAACAAGCACAAACATTTGCTTGACCAGCCGCAACATCAGCATAACACTGCAAAATTATTGTTTACCTCTCTTTGCAGAACACACAATCCCTGTTCCCTGCATCTCCCTCCTGCATAATCTGTTTTTCTTTTTGTAGCTGGAAATCAGCACACAGACAATTTGCTGGCTATATTTTTTTTAATACTTCCAGTCTCGCTCGAGAACTCCGGTCTGACGCACGCGGGTTCTCGCATTATTTCCTAATCACTTCTCGCGTGTGTTTTGTTGTGAAACGTAGTTTGCGGACCAGACAGAGTTGTCGGCGATTCTTCCTATTGTGAAATCGTGCAATGTGAAACCTCCTGTCGCCGACCCATCGTGCAATGTGAACACAGCAGCGACTGAATGCTACCCCAGATAGTCAGGCAGTGTGAAAACAACGGCAATCCGACGAGTTTGAAAATCGTGCAATGTGAACTCGGCATTAGGCTAGTTTTGTCCTGGCCACAACATATTAGGTTTGTTCGAGAGGAACTACACTAGTCTGCCACCGGCTGGCGAGAGCAGTCGGGGCGGAATTAAAAGAGGAGACGTCAAGTCGGACACTTTCTGCTCCCGTTATTGACGCTCGCGCTGTGTTTGCATACTCTTATCACAAATAAAGTGAATTAAATGCAATATATGTGAAATAAACAGAAACCTCTGAGCAACAGAAACACTTTTTATATACTGTTTAATACAGCGCCATTTGTTCAAGAATATAGTTCAGCATAAACATATAGGCTACTAAATACCAATAAAGTATGCTTTTATCAGTGTTTTTAATAAAAATGACTCAAGATAACAGTGCTACTATACTAAAGCTTTACTGTTATAAAAACACAGATTTGTGAGCATTATTGGAAATGAATTGGTAGAATAAGCACGCAACACACGTCGTGCTTGTCATCACAGAATCTGACCAATGAGAATAAAGTGTGTCGTCATCAAGACTTTCGCAGCCGATTTTGAGCAACTACAGCGCCTGACCTTGGCGGCTGGTCTCGTTTTGCTCTAGCAGTACTTTGATGGCACATGTGAGGCGTAAGGCGGCTGCAGCGCCGATCAAAGTCGGACAAATGTTCTAACCAGAATGCATTACTTTTGTCAGGCGGCAGCCGATCTTTGCGGCGCCACATGAAGTCAAACAAGCCTAACTTGTGGGAGCGTGATTATATGTCGTGGCCACGAGATAATCCTGGAATCGCTGCGCGGCTGCCGCTTTCTATCATGGAAGTTTACATAACATAACATAACGTAAATTTATTATATGTGTCATTTATTTCGGCTAGTTAATAGACTATAGTGTTTCGTTGAGGAATTAATCATTTGCGTAGGTTCATTTATAAATGCAAACACAACATGCTCATTGTCACATATGGGTGTAAATACAATCATAAGTCAAAACTTCATTGGCATAAGATATTTTCACCTCAAAGTCAGTCGGCCAGTTATTTACATCTTTTGCTGTAGTATGTCAATAGAAAATATCAGTTTACATTTCCAAACATTCATTTTGCCATTGATTTGAATAATCTAGTGGGATTTTTGAATGCTAAGCAGTCTGACAACAGCCGGTGCTCCACATGGAAATCTGATCTCACCATCATCAAATCTGTCTGTGATCCAAAGCTACAATACTGTGAGAAGTTTCAGGCACTTGTGTAAATATGCTGTAAAGTAAGGATGCTTTCAAAAATATTGTCATAAATGGATTTTATTCATCAATTAACTTGTATTAACTAAATCAAATCGATAATTGAATTGTGACCACCTTTGCGTTTAAAACAGCTTTTGCCCTCGGTGCACTTGCACATTATTTTTCAGGTGGCCGGCAAGAAAGGTTTCTTCAAGCGTCTTGGAGATACGGCCACAGTTCTTCTGGATTTAGTCTGTCTCAGTTTCATCTGTTTCTTCATGTAATCACAGACAGATTTGATGATGGTGAGATCAGATTTCCATGTGGAGCACCGGCTGTTGTCAGACTGCTTGTGCATTCAAAAATCTCACTAGATTATTCAAATAAATCACAAAATGAATGTTTGGAATTTCCTACTGACACATTACAGCAAAAGATATAAATAACTGGCTTAAAACCCTTTTTTGAGGTGAAAATACTAATGTGCCTAAGACTTTTGCACAGTACTGTATATATACACACACATGTGACCCTGGACCACAGAACCAGTCATAAGTGTAAATTTTTTGAAATTTACATTTATACATCATCTGAAAGATGGATAAAAATAAGCTTTCATTGATGTATGGTTTGTTAGGATAGGACAATATTTGGTCAAGATACAACTATTTGAAAATCTGGAATCTGAGGGTGCAAAAAAATCAAAATACTGAGAAAATCGCCTTTAAATTTGTCCAAATGAAGTTCTTAACAATGCATATTACTAAACAAAAATGAAGGTTTGATATATTTACAGTAGGAAATTTACAAAATATCTTCATGGAACATGATCTCTACTTAATATCCTAATGATTTTTGGCATAAAAGAAAAATCAATAATTTTGACCTATACAATGTATTTTTGGCTATTACTACAAATATACCCCAGCGACTTAAGACTGCTTTTGTGGTCCAGGGTCACATATATATATATATATATATATATACAGTGCCTTGCAGAAGTATTCAAACCTCTTCATTTTTTTCACGTTTTGTTATGTTGCAGCTTTATGTTAAACTGCATTAAATTACTTTTTTTTTCCACATCAATCTACACTCCATACACCATGATGGCAAAGCAAAAACAGAACAGTCACAACTTTGCAAATTTATAAAAAAAAAAAAAAAATCTGAAATAAGTATGTTGCATAAGTATTCAAACCCTTAACTCAGTGCTTAGCTGAAGCACTTTTATAGCCTCAAGTCTTCTTTTGTTTGATGCGTCAAGCTTTGCTCATCAGCATTTGGCAATTATCTGCCATTCTTCACCTCACCTGTCCACCTCTCAAGCTCTGTCGGGTTGGATGGGGGCAGATGCACATTTTCAGGTTTCTCCAGAAATATTTGATTGGGTTCAGTGCTGACCAGCCTGGGCCTCAAGGACATTCACAGAGTTGTCTATAAGCCACTCTTGCTGTGTGTTTAGGGTCATTGTCCTGTTGGAAGGTAAACCTTCTGCCCAGTCTGAGGTTCTGAATGCTCTGGACTGAGTTTTCATTAAGGCTACCTCTATATTTTGGTGCACTGAGCTTGTCTTCTACTCTGATGAGTCCCTCAGTCCCTGCCGCTGAAAAACAGCCCCACAGCATGAGGCTACTACCAGCACACTTTACTTTTGGGATGGTTCTCTGCAGGTGATGAGCAGAGCTGGTTTCCTTCAAACATGATGCGTAGAATTGAGGTTCATCAGACCAGAGAATCTTGTTTCTCACAGTCTGAGGGTCCTTTAGTTGCTTTTTTGCAAATTCCAAGTGGGTTTTTGTGTCTTCACTGAGGAGAAGATTGAATCTGGCCACACTGACATAAAGCCCAGATTGGTGGAGTGTTGCAGTGATGTTTGTCTTTCTGTAGATTTCTCCCATCTGCATATATGATCATGGAGCTCAACTAGAATGACCATCAGCTTCTTGGTCACCAGTCTAGACTAGGCCCTTCTCCATCAGTTGCTCAGTTTGGCCAGGAGGCCAGCTCTAGTAAGATTCCTAGTTGTTTCAAACATCTTCCATTATGGATAATGAAGGCTACATGCTTCTGTGAACCTTCAATGCAGCAGAATTTTTTCTGAACTCTTCCCCAGATGTGTGGCTTGATGCAAACCTGTTTCTGAGCTCTACATGCAGTTCTTTTGATCTCAGGGCTTGGTTTTTGCTCTGATATGCATTTTCAGCTGTTAGACCTTTTATTAAGATGTGTGCGCCGTTCCAAATCATACCCATTCAGTTGAATTTGACACAGGTTAACTTCACTCAAAGTGCAGTAATACAGTAGTATTTCAACTGTCCCAGATAAGGGTTTGAATACTTATGCAATGGAATCATTTATGTTTTTTATATATAATACATTTGCAAAGATGTTAAAAACCTGTTATTTGCTTTCTCTTTATCGTGTGTGGAGTGTAGATTGTTGTGGAAAAAAAAGTAATTTAAAGCGGTTTAACGTAAGGCTGCAACATAAAACGTACAAAAAATGAAGGGATTTGAATACTTCTGCAAAGCACTGTATATATTAGGGATGGGCATTTCAAGCAAAAATATTATTTGAAGATCGCTGGTAATTATTCGATTATTAGCACAGAAAACATGGGGAAATTTTTTTAGACGATAATTGCACAACCTATTCGATATTCTTTAAATCAACTAGTTGAATATTCGAAAACCGTGACCCATCCCTAATATATATATAATATAATAATAGGTTTATAATATAATATAATAGGTTTTCTATTTGATTCAGGAAGCCCATAATTGCATAATCATTCTAATGAAGCAGAAATCATATTTTCTAACCAAGCTGCGATCTCTATTGTAGCATGTGTCTATCTTACAGAGATCATCTAACATTGCGACTTTCAAGATGTGTCACATTGTCCTTAAAGCTTTTGAAAGGAATCTTGTTTCAGTACTAGAAAGGTCAGAGTTCTAGGTTTGTGTTGATTTAACCCCACTCAATGCACATTGCTAATGTGTTTATTGAAGGTGTGTAATTAGCCTTAAGAGCAGGAAAGTTTGTACAAAGATGAATCATTCACAGACTCAGCATTTATTACCACCAGCGTGAAGCCGTGTCCACTTATGTGATTGTAATTGGCACGTCATCAGACGGACTTGTATTGATTTCAGTGATATTATCACCTAAGCCCTTGTTATCCCATCCGGTGAGATGCATCGTTTGGGCCGGATGAGCGCATGTGAATGTGTCTGTGTGAGTGATTGTCCTTCAGGACTGCTGATTGGGCATCCAGACAGGCTGAGACTGCAGCTGCTGGTGTGCCAAAACTAGCTTTCTAGTGCTAATGGCCACCTTGCGATTCACTCAAGTGAGTCGGGGAGAATACCAAGAGCGGGATAATGGGAGTAAAGGACGTTCTAAACATCTTGAGGAAATGATTGCAAAAGGTTCACTCTTACTGTAGCTGTTGAGACTGGTCTGTCATGGAAAAAAATCCATCAAGGAAGTATGGAAAGTTTTTGGCACTTTGTGGTTGTGCGTCATGTGTTTTTATAGGACGTTTTGAATAACCGACAGCTGTAACCAGAGCTTTCGTGCTTGTCTGCTCAGATAAATGGTGATGATTATTAAGGAACATTATGTTCAATAAAGTTATAAGCATTAAGAGAAACTAAACCCACGATAGCCTTTAGCAGAGAGAGCAAAGGCAAGCCTTCTTAAAAATATCTCATGTATTAAAATCAACATAACCTCACCCTATACCACCCTAGTGAATTATCAAAGTGTAATAATCTGTTCCACCTCAACTTTCCTTTTCTGCTGATGAATTTACTGTTTTTGATGGATAAAGTTACAATTAATCTTTCAAGATTATAAAATGAACTATCTATCTATCTATCTATCTATCTATCTATCTATCTATCTATCTATCAGTTGTCTGTATCCATCCATCCATCCATCCATCCATCTATCTATCTATCTAGTTGTGTTTGTCCATCCATCTATCTATCTATCTATCTATCTATCTATCTATCTATCTATCTATCTATCTATCTATCTATCTATCAGTTGTCTGTATCCATCCATCCATCCATCCATCCATTTATTAATGATTTATTTACAGCTTCTTATTTATTAATTTTTTTACAGTGTATTCACCCATCTATCCATCCAGTTATGTCTATATCTGTCTATCCATCTGGTTATTTCTACTTATCTCATCTATGTATCCATACATCTGTCCATCCAGTTATGTCTGTCTGTCTGTCCATGTCTTACATGTTCTGGTAAATACCTCTCATGCTCTTTTCCTCCATTCATTGCTTTGTTATGAGCATGACAAGGCAAACGCAGCTGAGAGCAAAATCAATCACTTTACGTTCAACCTACCGCACATCAACTCATGCAGAGAACATCCAGCCTCTTTTTGTGTTGCTGGTACATGGCAGATTTGCCCATGTGTGTGCGCACAACCATGACTGTGAGTCAGTTCACAAATTCCTGCATAAAACTGTGGTATCCGCAGAGGTCTCGGAGATAGACAGGGAGCTTTACAATTCCTCTACAGCCCCTCTCGCAGTTTAATTTCCCATGTCTAAATGTGCCATCTAATTCTCAGATCTCATGTCATTTAATGCTGTTATCTCTTTCTCCTGTGCTGCGCTCTTCATAATGAGAATTTAAGAGTCTGACACACATCTGAAAGATATCCCATAATAATGAATGGCTGGGTCTCAGATTTTCGCTCCCGAAACAATCTGCCCAATATGATGAAGGCACTTTTATATGAAACAGGAGTCATTTTGTGGGCTGGAATCTAATTCAATAGCAGCTCTGCCTAGAGACTAGTGGCCGAATGAGCTAGCTATTATCAGACATGCCGACTGTGATTGTGCTTTTGGCTCTGGCTGAAGTAAGACATTTATCCTTCCATTCCCATGCATTTCACTCTGTCATTTTGGACATGTTCATTGCTTTAACCACTGCTAATGCAAACAGGCCAGACCATTTCATCTTCTGTTCAGAAAGAGGTCAAGGTGACCTGTAAATGTTGAATATCTATGCAAATCCCCCACACAAACAATGGGTGGTTTACCGTATTCAGCGATTTTAACTTTCTCACCAGAGAATTGCAAAGTGGACCAACCTGTTCTGTAACATGTTGAGAAATAAAAAACTGCATTGTAGGCTGTACCATGCCTGACAGGACCTGAAGCCGATGCTTTGTTTTCCTGTATTTGTCCTCTTAGGGGAAAAAAAAAAAAAAAAATATATATATATATATATATATATATATAAAGGTTTGAAACATTGTATTCAGTAGGGTGGGGCTTCATTTCATTTATTGGGAATTGATTGGATCGTGATTGTGTTAAAAAATCTGATGTCATCTGAAAAAAAAAATGATGGAACAAGCTACACTACTAATCAAAAGTTACTATTCAAAAACATTTTTGGAAGTCTCTTATGCTCACCAAGGCTGCATATATTTGATTAAAAATACAGTTCAATCACTAATATTGTAAAATAGTATTACAATTTTAAAATAACATTTTATTTTAATATTGTAAATTATTTCTGTGAATTTTAAGTAGCCATTTTCACCAGTCTTTAGTGTCACGTGATCCAGAAATCATTTGGTGCTCAAGAAATATTTCTTATTATTATCAATAATAATATTTTTCTTAATATATTATGGAAACCATGCTACCTTTTTAGGATTCTTGAATAGAAAATAGAAAATAACAGCATTTACTTGAAGTAGAAACCTTTAGTAACATTATAAATGTCTGTTAATTTTAATTAATTTTTTTGTCACGTTTGATCAATTTAATGTGTCCTTACTGAATAAACATACTAATTTCTTTTAAAAAACTTACTGATCACAAATTTGATTAACACCAAACTTTTGAAAAGTACATTATAATAGAAGAAAGAGTATAAAGAGCGTTTTTTTCTATGGAACGACATGCATTGATAAATCATTGGCAGTAACACCAGGAACATGCATTGAGTAAGTAAATGAGGTTAGTTGTGATTTGTTGACTCTTTGTTGGTTTAAAGCATCCAGACAGTTAGTTTAGTCAGTTGGTACAGTACCCCACTCCCAAACTGAGGAAAGAAACAACACTTCCATTTCTGGAATGAGATCCTCTAAAAAGCTCAGGCTTCACACTTCCTCAAGATATGCGGGCGAAATCCCGCTCACGCCATGACTGATGAAGGAGAGATGAGTGAGTGTGATCACAGTCTTCAAAATCACATCTGTCTTAACTCCATCACAGACTCCTGGAGACAGAGACAGAGATGACACCATTCGAACCAACACTGTGCCGTCAGGGGAAGATGGATGGCTTCCTTTTTCTGTCTCCTCTGTTTATGACCGAGGTTGAATTCACACACAGAAGCAGACTCTGAATCCATCGAGTAAAATGAATGAGTTTTTTCTTTGTCCTGTCTAACCCTTGTCTTTTTCCTATTGCTGTGGCCCCACATATAGCTATAAATAAATACCGTTTTGAAAACATTTCATGATTCTTGAAGAATTTTGGAGTGTGTGAACTAGAATAAGTCTTGAGTTTGTTGATAAGACAGAGCTTTGTGTTGAACTTGGAATCAAGCGTGCATTAGGCTTGTGTGGTCACAATCCCTAATGGCTTTTGCTGTCAGTCAGGCATGTTTTGGGTGACTTTTTTTTGTTTCAGAACGTCATGTCAGTGTTCTTTAACCAGCTTACACAGACATAGCCAATCCCACCATAGAACTCTCTAATTTCCTCTCTGTCCAAAACGGACAAATGCCTGCTGGAGGCGTTGTATCTAATATTGTTTTCATTGATGTGTGGTTGCGTAAGTGCTGTGAGTGTGTGTCTGTGCCCTATTGCATAAATGTCATTCCCAGAACGATCTGGCAGACCTCTATTCTGAGATGGGCAAAGCCGGTCGACATGTCACATCCACTGTGGTCAGCATTTGTTGTGGCTGCTTTTAGTTCAGACGTCCTGTCTGATACACTCATTACTGTCAGTATTGCTCTCTCTCTCTCTCTCTCTCTCTCTCTCTATCCTCACTCCATGTCTCTTGGCAGAACCACTGGGTTGTTTATCTTTGGGTTGTCTCAAGCAGAGAATCTCCTGCTCAACTTGTGATACCCCAAAACTGCAACCACCACAAAAATCTCTAGTATTTTATGCTCTGTCTTTAGCTGTAGCAAACCTGAAACACCTGCTCTGGATGGCATATCTGTTTTCAACAAGTCAGCTATGGAAAGACTACTGCAGGTGTTATTTGGCATCGACAAGCACCTTGCAGCACCATATCACAATACAGATGTCACAATTCAATATTGTTCATCGCAGTTTTGCAGTGAACATATGTTATCTTCTTAAGTCCATGAGCGTAATATCAACATATACTAGTTATAGACCAATAAATCTGCAATATTTTGCAGCATCACCTGTTTAACATGTGTTACCTACTTTAGCAGTATCCTGTTTTCTGTTTCATTTTCTATTTCCTTTGTGAATTTCTGTAACATTTCAACAATGTATAAAATGTGTGTGTAAAAGTGTGAAAAAGTATTTCATACTAGATTCAAATCTATTAACATATTTACTGACTTATCGCTCAAGACTTACTGATATAAAAGTTATAATTAAACTTTATTTGGAGTACTACTTATGCACATTTCTTAATATTAAGCCTAAAATGTGTTGCAATGTCAATATTGATGAGGATTGTATGATCGTTGAATAATATCGGCCTTTAAATGCAAGATATTTAAAGTGTACCTGAAATATACTTGCAGTAGTTCCAATTTAGCACAATCAAATATACTTCAGTATATCTTTAGTTGGACTTCAGCTCTACTTCAGCACAATTAAAGTGCATTAAGCACAAAATTAGCTGTTCCAATTTAGCAGAAGTTATGTATATAAGTTTAGTATGCCAAAAGTACAATTGCAGGGTATTTTTATTAATCACATAAATATATAAATGTATTTGTAGTATAATTAGCATGAAATAAATGTGTTAAAAAAATTAAAATACATTTTAGTGTATTTTTTTTTCACTAGGGTCTATATATATATATATATATATATATATGTGTGTGTGTGTGTGTGTGTATAATTTTTACATTGTTAATAAAATTTCTACTAATTTATATATTTGTAAATTTATGCATTTAATTGTATTTTTTATATGTACAGAGAGTATAAAATAGTGCTGCTTTAATATTTGTATATATGTGACCCTGGAGCACAAAACCAGTGTTAAGTAGCACGGGTATATTTGTAGCAATAGCCAAAAATACATTGTATGGGTCAAAATTATCCATTTTTCTTTTATGCCAAAAATCATTAGGATATTAAGTAAAGATCATGTTCCATGAAGATATTCTGTAAATTTCCTACTGTAAATATATCAAAACTTCATTTTTAATTAGTAATATGCATTGCAAGAACTTCATTTGGACAACTTTAAAGGTGATTTTCTCAATATTTAGATTTTTTTGCACCCTCAGATTCCAGATTTTCAAATAGTTTTATCTCGGTCAAATATTGTCCTATCCTAACAAACCATACATCAATGGAAAGCTTATTCATTCAGCTTTCAGATGATGTAGAAATGTCAAATTCGAAAAATTGACCCTTATGACTGGTTTTGTGGTCCATGGTCACATATATATATTTATATATGCAAATATCCTTTGTATCCTGCAAAGCTGTTTATTTATTAGGTTAGAAATTACTTGTGTGCAACCTTGGTAAAAGAATTTAAAAAAAATTCTGTAAAGTCATGGCTTTTTTCCATTCAATCAAAGACATTTTTTTTTCTTAAACACTAAAAATAGGTTGCAAGTATGAATATGATATTTTCAGTCACATTTCTGCATGGAATGACTGTATTGGCGTTCCTTTGTTGTGCTTAGTGTTGCTCTGTTATGAAGTTTCTCCCAGTCTTCACATAAGCAGATCTTTCCATAACAGTGGAGATCTCATGGCTCTCCTATAGCCTCACGAGTGAGGTGTTACGTGTCGTCTGTGCCCCTAGGAAAGTGTGTTTGTGTGTGCAGGAGAGCGCTGGGGGGTGATTACATCAAATGTTCCCCCTGAAGGGCTTCCTGGGCTGGGACTGCTGAAAATATTTTGTAATGATGCAGTAGCAGAGATGGCTATTGAGTAGTGTAATAACATTTGGCATAGCAACTACAGAGAGGGAAGCACCTGCCATCGGGTGTAACCAGTGCCAGCATCACCCTCGCTTATGAAATCATTCCCCAGCGGATGTTTTCTGCTGAGGTTGTTGTTGTTGAAGTTCCTCGGAGGCATCGCTGCATGCTGTATGACGTCATAGCGAGATTTCGTCTGCTCACCAAGGAGATGAATCCCATCATAACACATATTTCTGCTGTTAGAGCTTTTCCTCCTTTCTGCGTACGTCTGGAAACATCGTATAAATCAGCGTCTGCTTGGCATTCACCAGGTGATTCACATTCACAAGATGATATGTCATCGTTACACAAAGATGGAGTGACATAATGAAAGATGAGCTGCGGCGAGAGAGGAAGAGACAGATGAAGAAAGACTCTGCCTGCAGGTGATTCAGGTCAGCGCTTTCACAGCGGAGCCGCTGCCACGGTTACCATCTCTATGGAAACTAGGAGGTGTTGCGTTGCGTTGCGTTAGAACTGCCATCCTGATGTTTTTGATGAACCGCGAGCTGCTGAATGCCAGCTCATTGAGGGAGTGCATGCAGGAGAGTGACACACTTGCCTTTTCGGTTTCGAGGGAAGTGTTGTATCTTCATAACCAGGGGTGGACAGATAGGTCAATATGTGATGTATCCATAATGTGATGTATTTTAAGTGAACAAGATATTCATGAAATGGATTTTGTCCATTGCGAATCGGCGATGTCATCTGAAAATTACAGTTGATTCAGAGGTTGAGATTTATTATTGATAAACTTGCAAAGTCAGACTTTTTCTTGTCATAATATTCACAACGATTTTGTATCAAAAAGGTTTCTATTTAATTTTCACTATTTTCATTTGCTTTTGGTAGTATATAATATACTTTAAATGGGTAATTAGCAAATATAGAGCCTTATGAAATTCATTTATTTTTTCCCAAATTCCGTTTTTTTTGTTTTTTTTCCAAATTCCATTTTTCCCCATTTTAGTCTATCTAGACTCTGTTTTAATGGTCAAATTCAAATTTATTAATAAAAAAGCTTGTCAAATTAACTGAAATCGTGAAATGTACAATATTAAGCAGCAATTTATTAAAAGTTACTTTTTTCAAAAATTACTTTTTTCAGGCCCTATGAAATATGTATTATATTTCTGCTAAATACATTCTGGTAAATATACCTTTAAAAATAATAATTGTATTATTAATAGTAGTTCTATCATTACAGTAAGTAATATTTCTTTTGATGTATCCATCCAAAATTTGGCAAATTCCGTGACATTCCACGTTATACAGTAAATTCTGTTTTTATGACTGGATTCCACGATTCCATCCGCGTTTTCCGCATCGCTGCAAACGTAGAGCCCTACAAATATGCTAAACTGCTGCAATTAACTGACCACTTTTTTGATACAGTGCGTATGTGAAATATATTAAATATACTTGAAAACAGTAAATGTACATTTAGTAAGTGCCAAAGCTGTTATTGAATATAATCAATAATTCATCAATCGACGCATTAATAAATTTTGGTCTGTTAATCGATGGCAGTAATGTAAAAGAGACCCAAATAATGCTCAAATATTACATATATATATATACAGTAAAACAATAAAATAAATAAAGTATTAGTTCTCTTGTGTCTCTTGTGCTCACCAAGGCTGCATTTACTTAATTAAAAATGCATTAAAATCAGTAATAATGTGAAATATCGTTACAGTTTAATATATCTGTTATCTATTTCAATATATTATAATGAATTGTAATTTATTCCAGTATTCATAGTATCATAATCCTTCAGAAATCATTCAAGTAATGTTTCTTCTCATTATCAATGTTGAAAACAGTTCTGCTGATGAATATTTCTGTGGAAACATTTTGTAACATTATAAATTTCCTTGCTGTCATTCTTCAATGTAATGGGTCCTTGCTGAATAAACCCCCAAACATTTGAACGTGTATATTTGAAGTATTTCCAAAAATATTGCCATTCAGGATGTCATGTAGCACATTTGTCTTTTCTTTACATTTGGAGGATATGAATACTGATTTGAGGAAATGAGCCTTCTGTAGCACTTTGTATTAATTTCCTGTTTTCTGTCATTTATAAATCAGCCTACGTCTGTTAAAAACTCTGGAAATAGAGGAGTGAATTGGCAAAAATGTGTACAGAAAAACTGTGATAAGTAGATTTTCTCTGGTATTTCCTTCCTGTGCGGTGGCTTCATAAAATAGCCACATACTAATCCGAGCCTAAATTAGATCTGCATGTGTATGTCTGCTTGTTCATCCAACCATTATTTGGGCAAGTGCATGCTTGTGTGCGGCTGTTTGTTGACTGATACTCTATGCTTCGATGGAGACTTAAGATTGTGTGTGCGTTGTGATCTCTGGATGAGTGCTTTGAGCGAGCAGGCTTGCTTCTGGCTCTAATCTGATTCTATAAAGTGCTTAGGAGGATCTTTGTTTCCATCTGGTGGTTTTCACTCTGTTACATCACTGCAGCTGGCAGTGTGTGCTTGGATAGAGGGAGGAGCTTAACACTGGATCCTCTGATGTCAGAGACTGGCATAGTAACACACGTGCATTGGACATGCATTGCCTCGGGCCCTGTCTCTCAGCTTGATGCCTCCTACTCTTAAATGGGCGACCCTCTGTAATGTGAATAAATATGATAATGGACGTTTCGAATGACTGGTGGTTCACTGTCATCAAAGGAAGGACACAGCAAGGACATATGAAAAATTTATGAAGGAATTTCTCAACTGTCCATTATATGACCCATACTGAAAGCTATGATATGTTCTGTGACAGATGGATTTTGCTCAACTATGCCTAGATTCAGAGAAAATGAAATGTGATATTGATATCAAATCAATCAGAATTCCATCAAAAAACTTAACCTTTTTTGTTTTAGACTAACATACACAAACATATACCGTGTTAATAGGGTAGATTATTTCAGATTTGTCCTGCCTGTTTTTTTTCAGATGTGCCACCACAACTGATTAAATTCATTTTTACCAACATGCTTTTATGCTTCAGAAATGCATATATCCATATGTTAATATATTTTTTATTATTAACATTAGCATTTTGTTGTTATATAACATTATTTATTTATATAGCAACTTATTTTTTTTTTTTACATTTTTTAATTTAAAATTATTGCTGGAAGTTCTACAATTAAGTTATTAAATATAATTGAATTATATAATTGTATTAT
The DNA here is from genome assembly GCA_021397915.2 of Tor tambroides. NCBI lineage: Eukaryota > Metazoa > Chordata > Actinopteri > Cypriniformes > Cyprinidae > Tor > Tor tambroides. The sequence goes on along the minus strand of JAFVLL020036569.1, from coordinate 953 downwards.
GGGTGCAAATTTGATTTAAAGCTTTCCTTTGTAATGATTGGTATGTAAAAATATCACAATAGTTTGTGCTGTTAAATAATTAAGATTTTTTTCATGTGATCTTAAAGCCAGTGTGAAATTAACCTTAGCCCTACTTCCTTCATTTATTTCCCATTGTTTCAAATGATTCAAAATTAAAAATGTATTATATTTAACCTTAATTTTAATTTTCCCCTCAATGTAAACTACTGTTTTTTTTTATTTTTATTTCTGGAATGCAGTCAAACATGGTAAGCTACGAACACTGCACTCTTATTGGTAGTTAAAACATAAATAAATTAGTCAGCATATTTTTATAAATGAAGAGTCATGAGATTACAAAGCTTTGTGACTGACAGCCTTTTTAATTCTGTGAAAATGTGCAGATCTTTCTCTCTTATGTCTGCACAGCTTCCAGTAGTATAACAGCTGTTTTAACAAACTAACATTCAGTTCTGGCTCTATTCTGGTACGAAACTCAGAAATACGTCACACGACAGAGTTAAAATGGGCTGTGAGTGCCGTTTCGTGTCGATGTTGAGGAAGTGTGGGGTGGATACTGACCGAGCTTCTAACGGTTCTATTGTTTGTGTTTGTGTTTCAGATCAACCTGAGGCTCATCTTGGTGAGTGGAAAAACAAAAGAGTTCCTGTTCTCGCCAAACGACTCCGCGGCCGACATCGCCAAGCACGTGTACGACAACTGGCCAATGGGTGTGTGATGATTCACATCTCAAAACACACATTTTTTTGAATGCATCCCATCAATAGACTGAAACCGTTGGCTCGTTTCAGGCTATTGTTTCCTAGCGTTGAGTAGATTCCTCTTTACAACCTTTTTCTGTGTTCAGATAATCTGTGCCGCAGACAAATCTGAGTCTGACCGAGTGGTAATCCTGCGCAGAGCTAGATTCCACTCACTGTGCGCTGACCTAA
>JAFVLL020036567.1:0-10186 GCA_021397915.2 Tor tambroides | reverse complement strand
GGGTGAATTAAGGACCACTGTTCTTTTCTAAATGAAGTGAATGAATTGCAGGGGATCTATTTTATTAGAATGGCTTGTGAAATTGTTCTTTCCTTATGGATGGGAAACTTGTTTTCTCAGCATGGATAAATTGGGTCGAATTAATGTCTTAGGCTTAGCTTGTTATGTTAATTGAGGCCATGGGGGTTGTTTTTAGTGAATGGAAGTTATTAGGGTGCTGATTTATGAATAGGAGGATTCATAGGTGTTTTTTTGTTTTGTGAATGGGGATAGAAGAGCCCGTTGGATTGAATCGCCTCAGCATAAGCGCAGAAATGTGCACGTTTGAGGCAGAGGCACGGTGTGATCGGCTGGCACGCTACACAAGAACATGGTGTTCTTCAACCTCTAAAGCAGTTCAGGGCCTCCAAACAGAAGGTAGAAGGAGAGGGAAAATGTGAGTGAGAGAGAGAAAGTGAGCAAAAATGCTGCATTCCAAACGCTGTGTGGAAAGGCCAGCTCACAGATTTCTCATTTCAGCTCTCAGGTTATCCAGAATGAATTGAGAAAAATGATTCACACCGAGAGTTTTTTTTTTTCTGTAATGTTGTTCTTGTTTATTTGTTCAGATGTGGCTGCTGTTTCAAACATCTCTGCTTCCTGCCTTCATCAGTGAAATAAATTACGAGATAATGAGAAAGAGGCTCCCATCGAGGACCTGCTATTTCTGACAGTGAATGTTGTGGCGGTTTTGAGCCACGATGAAGGCAAGTGGATTGGTTATTATTTAAGACCAATATCAACATACGGAAGATTTCTGATTTTTAGGGCTTTAGAAGAAACGTCTGTGTGTCAACTGGCTGTTCATTTTTTGGCTGTTTGAATTCCATTTATTTGAATTCTGTACAAATATAAAAGCTATGTGTTTGTTAACGTACACATAAGTGCTGTGTCCGAAAACGCATACTACATTTGCGCTTACAACTTACTGCGCAAACATTAAAAAGTATGTTCAGTATAACAGTGTAGTATGTATGAAATCCAGATGTACTACATCCGACATGTTGGCTTTGTCATGTGACCTACGATATTGCTCACCTGCCATTCATGACTCCTATCCTGTGGCCTCATGGGATTGTAAAATGTCCATCAAGTGCATACTTGGCAGAAATAATATGTCAACTTTTCTGTTTTTCTAATACTTTTTATTCGGACATACTACAGTTTTATTATACAGTTTTGTTTTGTTTTTTGTTAATACTATATAGCAGGGGAGTACTTTTGACCAAATTCTATAGTAGTATTGCATGTATTCTTCATAGAGAAGGCAATCCCATAAACCACTGGGATGAGCTCAGTGAAATAAATTCAAGATGGTAGAGATGCAAGAGAAATGTTAAACAATTGATATTTTTAGATATTCGATTATAACTGTAATTAAATACTGAAAAATAAAATAAATGACAGTATTCAGTTTTTCCTTTATTTAAATTTTACTAATGTATGTGTGGCATCTATATTTATCTTTGTTAGGTAGTTGATGCATAATGTGTCCAATTATTTATCAATATCAGGATTTTAGAGTAAAACTTGTTTTCATTCTTACTAGAAAGTAATTTTTATCAATAATATTTTCATTTAGCTTTATTATGTTTTTAATAACCTTTTTGGCTGTATTAGTTCATTTCAAATGGTCCTCTGATGTGACAAATGAATTTTTAAATGTACTGTAGAAATATTTCATGTAGTCTTTTAAATAATAAAAGTCATTAAAGCTGCATGTATAACAATTATGAAATAATTAGCAAGTTCTGTTTAAAAGAGTTTTAGATGGAGTACAGCGTGTCATACTGTAGGTCAACAGCTCTGTTAGAGCATTGCATCCCTCCTCTCATGCCGCCTGTATTGAAATCCTGAGTTAAGTCTCCCACACACTATATGTGAGGAATACTTTGTACAGGGTGTAGAGGTGCCCACACAGGCAGCAAGTCAACTCACTAGATTTTGGAACAGAGCTAATCTACTTCTCTCAAACATATGCATTGTGCTGTGTTAGAAAGAAAGTATTTTACAAAGGTGGGAATAAAGCCAAATGAAGACTGCATTTTGTGTATTGCAGAAATGTGAAGATTTTGAGATGAAGCCCCAGGAGTGCACTTACTTCTCTTTCTCTAAGACCTCTGTCAGGGCCTAACAGTGCTGTATTTGGAAAAAATATGCTGGGAGCACTTTTGCTATTTTATCATTTAGCTGACACTTTTATCCAAAGAGTACACTTATTACAGGGACCGTCCTCCTGGAGAAACCTGGGGTTAAGTGTCTTGCCCAAAGGTGCAATTATGATAGTTCATTAATTGCTCCTTGTGGGATTCAAACCTACAACCTTCTATTTATCAGCTTACAATAGATCTGCAACTTTCTGGCTACTTAGTTTACCAACCAAGTTGCTGAGAATTTAAAGGTTTAAACAACTGGCGGAGAGCTTTGCACAATGTTTTATTACTTTTTGTTACTGCTGTTTTATGGTACTTTTTGTAGAATCATATGAAATCTGTTTTATTTTTTCCCCAGATTCTGTTTTTTTTTTTTTTCCAAATTCCCTTCTTTTGTTTTAATTTTCCTAAATTCAGTTTTTATCTGTTTTAATTTTTTGAATCCTTTTTAATAGTTAGGTAACCAATTAAGCTCACCAAAATCTACATTGAGACATTTTTAGTGCACAAGATATCGGTTTCAGCACAAGAAGTTATGTTAAAATAAAATATTAATCTCTCACACAAAAATATTTCATTTTATTTTAAATGACAAAAGCATTTCAATTAAGATATACATCATTAAATGCAAAAAGTCTGGCTGTGCTTAATGGGTACATGTTTGTACCCTTTAAGGACAACCCTGTTCCCATTAAGCTCACATCATGTTTTATTAAAAATTCTTGTTTATTTTAAACAACCTTTTTAAAGAATAATTGAAAAATGTTTTATTATTAAAAAACAGAACAATAAAATCAAGCAACAATGCATTCAATTTGATCAGTTATATATTCATAGTGAAGTGTCATTTAACCACACTGCAACATCTAGACTAGTCCACACAGCTAAATAACATATTAAAAAATCAAATAAAACAAACAAATAAAACATTTCGTTTGTGGGGATGAACACAGAAACTAGCCTCACTATGAAGCCTCTTATTAAATGGATGTCAACTTATCTATAGTCTCTTAAGGCTATACACTACTCGATTTTTGCCCAGATTTTCCAACGATTCACAGTCTGGAGAAATTGATGCTAGTTGCTAAAGGTCAGAGCCAGTCTGCAGATTTGAGTTGACTGATTCCATAGAAAATCGCATAGTGTATGATGGTCACAGACTCCGATTTTTTTAGCTTCAGACTTTGATTCCATCCAGTTGGAAGAGATCAAACATGTTTGATATTTTTCAGCCGATTTTATAACACAAATTTTTTTCATTTGTCACACGTCTCCTAGCAACAATGCGCACATTTCTGTGTGAGTTTGTTGTGATCGGAAGGAATTTAAAGTCTGCTAGTGTGTGATCTTCTGTCGTTTAGGGTATGATGGCCAGTTTTCCTTTGTGACTATTTACATAGTCAGTAAGTGTATGATGCCTGGTGTTTTAAAAATCTGTTCAGATTTTAAAAGTCATGTAGTGTATTTCAGCCTTTAGTTGTTTTTTTCCTGGACAGATGCGACAGGTTTCTAATGGCTCCTTCTTTGAATGGACAACATGCCTCTTTCATCTTTGGGCATAAACTATAGTTATGTCTAGATTTTGTTATCTTAAAGCTGTTAAAATAAGTTATGAATCATTTTATAAAGATTAACTTAAAGTGACAATCATAAGTTAATATTTAAAGTCTGTTTTTGAAGTATTTACATAGACGTTCCAATGTGAAAGAGCTTGAAGAGAGCACACTGAGTTTTTAATTTCATGTAATATTTATTAAAATGACAAGATTTTGCAAAATAAATGATCTAGGTCATGTATTAAGTTCATACATATTTGAATATGAACAACTATCATTAACAATATCTATGTAATTATACTTTTTCTTATTGATGTCACACTGAAGCTGTGTGATTTTCATAGTAGTGTACCCTTTAAGCTCACCTTACAATAATATGAAATCTTCAAAAATTACAGCACTGTAAAACAACAGACCAGCAATAAACTGTCAATTTATAATATTATGGATTTAAAAGTACAAGCCAGTAATGCCTGTGAAGTAATATATTAGCATAGCACACAATTTTATACAGCTAGTCAGCTAACTATGTTCTGTAGCATTTGCGCCATGTTACTCATGTTACTCTAACTGTAATTATTTCCCACATCCAAGTTCCAGGTTATAATATGCAAAAGTCTGAACATTAATCTCGTAATTTTACAGTAAGTAATGAAACTTACCCAAAATAAAGGCTTAAACATCTAAAAAAATGCACATTTAAGGAGCTACTCTTTTGGTGAAAGTTTTCAGACAGCTTTCAAAATGGCCACCAGACAGTGTGAACACATGGAGACCCATATCTCAGTGCGCAATGGTCTGATTGACTTGAAATTAAAGGAGGTATGTAGTAACAAACAGATCAGTTGGTTAAGACATCAAGTAGGATAGTACATTATTTTTTCTTTTTATAATCTGAGCTCAAAATGGAAGTGTGCTTAATGGGTACGTGAGCTTAATAGGTACGTTTACCCTACATTAAATAATTAGCGACAAATAAACATATATAGTTAATTGAAATCAGGAAAACTTTCATGAACATGAAACAGTAGGAGAACAAATCAACAACAATTTATTAAAAGTTTAACAAAAAATTATTTTTGGGGCCTTATAAAATAAATTTTATTTCTCTCAAATTCCATTTTTATGTTTTTCCCAAATTGTGTGTTTTCCTTTTTAATTTTTCTGGATTGCATTTTAATGTTTTAATAAAATTTTAATAATTAAAAGGCATGTCTAATCAACTAAATTCATGAAAACAGCTTAATAATATGTTATTGTGATTATTCCTTAAATATAAAATTTGAATTATTATAGTTTTAGTATTGGTATTACATTGAGACATACATTCTACTGTACAACAGTAATATATTTCTGTAACAATTTCTTCAAGTTAAACTGAACTTTTATTTTGACAGGTTGTCGTGAAAACCTTTGAGTTGCTGTGTGTATATGAAAATAATCATTTTTCTCGAATTAAAGTGTTAAAAATGCTCATGAAGTGAACATGTCCTCATGTAGTGAGACGCAGTTGTCACCGTTCATTCACACAGAGACATGCAAAACATGCAAACTTCATATTAAAACTATTTTTTTGCAGTTTAATATTTACGGACACCCAAAATTTGCCAAATTCTGTGACATTCCGCATTATACAGTAATTGTTTATGAGATTCCACGATTCCGCCCACTTTTTCCACATCATGGAAATCATAGGGCTCTAGATGTGTTGTACACCCTACAGAATGGAAATGTGTGATTTTCTTAATTTTGTTGAGGCATATTTAGCCTGCATGTTGTTTAATGCTGATGAGAGAATTAGGAGATACAGCTTAGTCCGCTGAGATTGAAGGTGAAAATCAGGTAAAGGAGGAAGATAAGGCAGCTATTGTCTTGTGGATAAGATTACTTTGAACTGCAGTCTTGAAGTAGAGATCTTAGAGGTGAACTAGATTAAACTCACTGCTTTATGATGATACAGCATCTCTGTTAAGCACTATTAACACACTCATGGTATCTAAATAGTGTCGTAATGTTTTTGTGCAGTGCAGCGTGGGCTTTGTTGTTGTGACGAGGATCTGCGCCTGTGTGGAAGCTTGATGGATTACGTGGTCGTTTGTCAGCTAAAGTGCTTTCGATAGCGTCGGTCATCACGGTGCATGCGAAGCATTTTACGAGCTGTGTTTACAGCCGTGCAGTAAAAGGGAGCACTCTCACAGCCATTGCGGTGCAGGGAATGCAGCCATGAGCTCAGCCATAATGATCTCGAGCTGTCAACGCATATGGCCCCAGATCCAGCCAGTGTATGTGAATGCAGTCCATTTCATGTCTGGTGCATTCTGTTGTCCATTTGTTTGGTTTTTCGAGAAATGAGGAGCAGACGAGCAAAGCGATATTCACCCAAAAATGAAAATAATGTCGTCATTTACTCATCCTCATGTTGTTCCAGACTTTCATTCATCTTCAAAACACAAATTAAGATATTTTTAATGAAACCTGAGTCCCTCCATTGAATGTCCAGGTAACCAAAATTTAGAAGATCTTAAAAGGTCATGAAGGCATCATAAAATGAATTTGAGTGGTTTAATCCAAGTCTTGTGAAGAGATATGCTCTGTGTGTGACGATCATTGTTTATATGTGAATAAATCATCATCATATTTTGAAATTTAATTCCGGTAGTAGATGCTGGTGATTATTTATTGTTTAACTACTATTGTTTAACTAAATTATGGGACCTCTGTAATTCATGTTATAGCCATGGGTATATTATGCAGTATATTGGTGGATGTGAAGGTTTGTGTTGTATACAAATGGAAATTGTCCAGCATTTAAATTGAATAGGTGTGTTTTTAGAGATTCAACATTAGCCAATGTATGATGACGTCAATATAATTAATGATTTAAAAAGTGGGTGGGGGGATTGAATTATTCAATGCGCTGAAGAAGGCCTGGAGCCGAAACATTTCTGTTTTGTCCTACTGGTGATTTATGTAAAATAAAACGCTAAAAGAAAACTATTTTTGTGAGTGTGGATCATGATTTCATATATGCGAATAAACCCATAAATTAATTAAATTAAATGTTTATCATATAAAGTGATTGTACCTCTTCACAAGTTTTGGATTAAACTACTTGATTCATATGGATTTGTTTTTATGCTGTCTTTATGGCCCTTTAGGGTCTTCTAAATTTTGGTTACCTGGATTATCTATAGATAGATACAGAAACCTCTCAGGTTTCATTAGAACTATCTGAATTTGTGTTTTGACGAAAACAAAGGTCTTATGGGTTTGAAATGACATGACATGATGAGAATTTTTAATTTTGGATGAACTATACCTTTAACTCTGATTGTCACAAAATGTCATAAATGGAAAAAAATACACAATTTATAGCTACTACTGCCACACAAAATCATTTACATGACTACATTGTCAGCTTATCAGTAATAATAATCATAATTGGGTTAGGACCGTGCATGTAAACACGCTCAAGGCTATATACTTTGGACTGGATGTAAAGAAATGCATAAAGATACATTGTTTTGTTTTAAAATAATAGTTCATCCAAAAATGAAATGAGAATTGTCATTATTTACACAACCACATGTCATTCCAAGCTGTATGACTTTGCTTCTTATGTGGAACACAAAAGGTGATTTATTTATTTATTTATTCATTTAATTTTTATATATATATATATATATTTATTTTGTGTGTATATATATATATTTTTTTTTATATATTTATATGTCTTCTTCATCTTCTGCTAGCAAGCTGTTAACTGCTGCAAAAGGGATCTTTGTTTCAGTGAATTAAACTAGAGAACCGAACCAGTACGATTCATGAACAAACCATTCAGACTGTTTTTTTTTTTGTTTTTTTTTTTGTGAAACAGATCAACAGTTCATTAAAAAATATCCTTAAAATACTGATTTATTCATTAATCGAATGTCACCAGTGAGGTGAGGTAAGAAGAAACAGAATGAATATCAAGATTTTCAGTTTTAAAAAGTGCTTAAATTCAGACTGTAAAATATGCCTTAATTTATATTTGGAAATTCTACCAGTATTTGTCTAACATATCTAATCATATAAAATACAGTATATTCTGTTATGTGTATATCTATATATATATATATATAAGACCCATGCAGGTTTTTTGTAATAATAAAAAAAAAAATTAAAATGACCTTGTGCTGTCTTGTGCTGAATCTGGTAACTGTGTAAATATACATGTTATTCTATACATCATGAACTTGTAATCATTTCATTGTAAATAAACTTAGCTGAACATCTCTTAAACATCTCTGAACTGAACATCCTTGAATGTCTCTGAAAATAAAGTGTTCGCAGCATATTTAATAAACCAGTCAGGGACACTAGAGATTTATGTAAATTTATATAGAGAGCCGTTATAGTAATGTACTCTGTAGTATTTTAGAATTGCCCGGGGGTCTGTAAGCAACAGTGCAGCACGAGTCCCTTCCTTTGTGGATGATATATCGTTGAGTGTTTTTGGCTCTCTTTGATGAATTCAGAGCTGCGTGTGCACTTCCCACATCTCCTACTGTACAATGCAACCTGTGGAAGCGGCAGTAAATTGCTGCTTTTGCACAAGATTAGCACAGTGGGTTCCCAAATGACAAGCCCAGGCTATGATTACTCCAGGTTAATTTGAAGTGACTCAGAAACAGTAATATGCTGTTGTGGAATGTGCTCGGATGCTTTTTAGTGCGTTCCAACTCCCCAGCCCCCCTTCTCCCACCAACCTTTCACATAACACACAACACACACACACAAACTCTCATACTGTCCCTTGTCTGTCAAAACTGGAGGATTGCCAGCATGTTTGTTCAGGCCAAACACGTACACACACCCCAGTAATCAATATTTCTCTCTTTCCCTCTATTCCTCCATATTTCATCCCTCTTTCTTGTTCTCCACTCCCTCTATTTTCTCTCCTCCCCATCTCTGTCCTCATCTTAGTCATTAGGACTATATTTACCTCTTCCAGCCAAACACAATTCCAATGTCTGCTCGTCTCTCTGTCTCCATCCCTCCCATATTCCGCTCATTGCTTCATCGTCTTTGGCCTCTTAATTCGTTCTCTCATTCATCTGAAGGACTCGTCAGGGTCAACAGACCAACAGGCTTAGAGATGGATAAATAGAACAGAGTGAGAAAGAGAATGCAACAAAAAGAGAACAAACCCAGAAAGCGGTGACAGAATTGGGAGAGAGGGAATATTATGTCAGAGAGCCTGGTGATTCCAAGCAATTGCATTAGCACCTGAAGTCATGAAACAAAGAGGAGCAGGCAGGAGGAGGCTGCCACAAAAGTAAATTGAAAATGATTTGCTTGTATTGTGTGTGTGTGTGTAACTGAGATAGAAAGGAGCGTAAGACAGCACTTTCTTACATCAGCTGCACTAACCTCTAACTCTCCAAATCATTTTATTGGTGCGTGCGTTCAGTCGTGTTGGTATGTGAGTGTGGGTATGAAGAATTTGTGTGGGTGTTTATATTTTAATCTTTGTTATTATTCATTCACCTTACAATAAGCACCATCTATTCCATGACTCTGTTTTTATTAGTGTGCACACACACATCTTAGAAGCTATATTAGTGAGGGCCTTTTGTAGACGCTGTGGTTTTGTGATAAAATAACAACATTTGGGTCAATGACTTGACACTTTTTTGTGTAGATCTTAAAATTTATTAATTACAAAAGCACTAAAATATAGTAATTCATCCATACAATGAACTGAATGCAACTCCTCTGTGATGACCTTTTATTTTCTAAAGATAATTTTGATAGCTTTTAAAAAAAAGTTAGGGTGATACAACTGTCCTGATATCATAATAAAGAAAAAATGAAATATTAAATATTGAATTTCATTTAAAAAAATATTTTTAAAAAGTAGATTAGCATAATCTTTTATTGTTGTTTCTCAGAAAGAAGCTGCTTACTAAATTTTTTCTTACTAAACTATTGCGGTGCGACAAACGCAAAAAAAACAACATTTTATGAGTTGCTGATTTCATATGAATGTGTACGATTTGATTCTTACAAAACATTTTGAAGACTTCAAGACTTTTTGAAGTAAAATATGAAGTTACACGTCTGGTCTCACCAAATCTAACCCTCAGTTGGGGGGTGGGGTAACCTGATCACATGACATGTACGAATGTTATCTAACAAATTCATATGAAAGTTGCCACCAATTCCAATTTCTTGCCACCTCTCTTTTTCTACTTCACTTTCTTTTTCTCATTTTAAGTGCTTACTCTCTCTTTATATGTCTCTAAAGCAGGGCTTGACGCTTACCTTTTCCCCAAGGAGCACATGTGCTCCTAAGTCAAAAAATTTAGGAGCGCATTAAAAAAATTTAGGGGCGCAATGCAAATTTTTCAAATGAGGTGTTTTAGCTTAATAAGGGGATACAAAGAGACATTT
>JAFVLL020036566.1:38779-84879 GCA_021397915.2 Tor tambroides | reverse complement strand
CAGTGTGTGTGTGTGTGTGTGTGTGTGTGTGTGTGTGTGTGTGTGTGTGTGTGTGTGTGTGTGTGTGTGTATTTGCGTATGCCCACTTGCACACAAACACGCACAACTCTGTGTGTGTGTGTGTGTGTGTGTAGCTCCAGACAGTCTTCTCATGGTGAGTGTGAAGGGAAGGTGATGTGATCAAAGCTACAGGAGTGAGTTTGATATGCAGAAAACGGGGAGCCTCAGCTGCATTCTGACACCAGCTTTTCATGAGCTCACAGAAGCATTGTGAGGCAGATGAAGCAACAGACCTGTGGGTGCCAGAGCCCAGAGGCTTTAGCATGGGACTGATGTGCGAGGAATCTCAATTGAAGATCATTGTTACTGAGACCTGAGGGATGAAAGGAACACAGCCAGAGCAGAGAGATCACAGGTGGCGTGGACTGTGATTTTGGAAGGCCAGGTTACTCGTTGGCATGGAGATAAAGGCAAATACGAACTGAGTTATGCCGGGGTTTAGGTACACAGAGAACTTGTTTAGTTCTAACCTCACGCTCTTTCGCTGGTCGTTACAGTTAGTGGCTCTCGGGAAGGATGTTTTACAAATAACATTTTATGCAATCAGATTTCTTTTTAGTGAGGACTTTCGGAATTAGAAAGTGTGACCAAAATTAATTAATTAATTATTATTATTTTTTTTTTTCATTTTTGCACTTTTTTTTTAATCTTAAAAGTCAAACGTATCTAGATGGTGTAACTACCCTGAGATATATAGGCTACATATTAAAGTGTGTAAGTGTTTTTTTCCTTCTCGTTCGAGAAGCCATTTAACTCGGATATACAGCATTATAGGGAAGAAAGGATGATCGCAATCTACATTTCATGTTGATTTCAGCGTGCCATAAAAGTATCAGTTTTTTTTTCAAAGAATGAATAGTAAGAGAACACTAGCTAACATCTTGCTTTCTTTCCACCTTTTTTTTCAGCCAATGATAAGCTATTTCCTGTGAATGTTTGAGATTTCTCATTTTTTTAGCTGATATAGGTAAATAACTAGAAGAATAACAAAGTGCAATAAACTATGTAACTATTTGCGCTACTTGTGTGCTTATGATTATGACAATAAATTAAAATAATATAATAACAAATACCAGTTAGCAATATCCAGTATCATAACAGACTGTTTTTTTACAGCTAAAATAACCAGAAACATCTGACACTAAGGGCCAGATTTACTAACAGCTTGTGCAACGCAAACCCTCTTTTGGCGTTAAAAACTACTGTCAGGATTTACAAAAAATATGCAGTGAAAAATTAGCAATGAAAAGGTGTGGACACGGTCATTTTTGTGGCTGACATTATTGCATAAGCATTTGTAGGACTTTAAATTAATCAAACATCATGATTACAAAAGTTTGTGGTAGTCAATTTACTGGTATTTGCGCCGTTATTTACTGCCCAAAAAAGCATGTCTTAACCCATTTTGCGCTTGACATGGCTGTGATTGTTGCTGCCTGGAGGAAGCACCGCAGAGAACAGAGAGCTTGTTGTATAGGAGAGAATTTTTTTTTTCCCACTCATATTCATTTATTTGGAATGCCAGAAGAAGACATTATCCGAAATTATCATTTGCTTGTTTGCTACCTTATGCTAATTTGCGGTGTTCTTGGTAGATTGCGTTGGTCATTATGGAAATGATCTGGCTGTGTCTGTGTTCTTTCATTTGCGCATTGTCAGTAGATCAACTGCCGAACTTTACACTCCCATCAGTGCTTTCTTGGAATTGCTCTCTCGTGCTAATTTGCCTTGTTTAGTAAATCTGGCCCAAAAGTCTTGCACCTTTAAGGTGGCCGTGTCCGCTCTTACGTTAAAAATAAGGTGGCTTAGAATAACAATGTAATAAAGTGAGCAGGATTGAATGGGTTCTGCACCCTCTAGCTCTACAAATCCATGGCTTCTTGCGTACTCCTTTATTACAAATTTTGTCTAATTTATTATGATTTCAGTAATCTCAATTCAATTTAACACATTGTATCATATTTAAATCTCTACTACAGCGTTGCATAGATTTTCCGAAGTTAGTGCATCTGCAGATTTCACATAGGCCTGGTAATTAAGGGAAAGGGGGAAAGGGAAGTGGTGTGTGGCCAAGTATGGTGACCCATACTCAGAATTTGTCCTCTGCATTTAACCCATCTAAGTGCATGCACACAGTAGTGAACATACAATGGAGCAATGCTGCGGCGCCCGGGGAGCAGTTGGGGGACGGTGCCTTGCTCAAGGGTCTCACCTCAGTCATGGTATTGAAGGTGGAGAGAGTGCTGGTTATTCACTCCCCCCACCTACAATCCCTGCTGGACCTGAGACTCGAACCCACGACCTTCGGGTTATAAGTCCAACTCGCTATCCATTAGGCCACGACTGCCCGAAAAAATTAATAGCTATTTTAAGTTATGCAATTATTATTAGTCGACTGATGTGGGTTTCTTGATATGGGTTGCTTGATTTAGAGAGCAGGATGTATTACACTGAGATAATGTACATATAAATGAATGATGAAATGACATGCGTAACATTTATACACTTATAAACTCCTATTGCACACATTTTGTCTGAAAAATAAATAACTTCTGCTGAGATGTTGGAACTGATACGGGGGTGGGTAGCACTTCTGTTAATCGGCCAAGCAGGCACTGTTATCGACCACAGTTAGCTCTAAATGCCAAAATATGGGCTGATTTCTTACAATAACTTCTAAAAGTGGAGTTCCCCAACACTGCTTATCACAGGTGGTCCATCGGTTACAAGGTCATACGCTATGGGCCAGGTGTGACAGAAGCCACTGACATTGATTAATATCTCCGCAAATACTCTTCGCTGACCTTCTTAGCCTCAAATTTTTATGCTTGGCACTGTCGATAATCCTCTTGGTGACCTTTGTGGTTGATTTTCGCTAGTTTTTTTTTTTCTTGTCATGCACAGTCAAACACCTAAGCATTTAGCCTCTACCCATTATGGGCCTGATAAAGAGATAACACACGCCAATGCACCAACACACAGATGATTTATAGTCTTCATTGGCTGCTCCTCCTCAATACTCCCTCTTTGCGCTCAGACCTGAATTGCGAATCAGTTTTACTAAAATACCTGTCAGAGGCTATAGCAATTCCAATAGCCTTTCCACGCGGTTTGCATGATGTGTTAATTGTAGGCCGTTCTAGTAGCGCTACCATAAAGCTGGTTTGTGCAATCAATGTCAAGCCTAAGCAAATTAACCCTGCTTGAATAAAGGTATGTACATTTTCCAATATCTTGTTATTGACTTTCTTGCTCCAATAAATGTTTAGGAGTTAAGCGAACCACTTGCTGCAGGATGCAATGATCTGGTGTCATTAACTTGTACGAGTCCACACAATACCTACACCCACTGGGCCTGAATTGTGATTACTGTTGAGTTGTTATTAGGGAGAGCTACTTCTGTCTTTGATGTGATTTATGTTTGATGTACAGTGATTTATTGTTAAAAACAGCAGTGTTTCAAAGTGTGTCAGTCAAAACTGCTTTTCCATTCTTTTTTTAATTTCCTCTGGTAATTACTCCACTCATCTGTTATTCAAACAGTGCCTTCTTTTTAAATAAGGCAATCGTGATTTTTGCTCCCTACACACTCAGCAGGGAATTTCTGTTGAAGCTCATTTTGCTTGGCGTAATTCATTCATTTGTAATGCCCTACAACGTCATCAAACGATTGAGTCATGCACACTAAGAGTTTTAAATATAATGACGTGATCATGCAAATAAATATAACTTTATATAAATATTATGCAAATGACCATACCTTCATATATGTAATGTATCTAGGTGTGCTTATATAAAAAAAATATTAATATATCTTTAAATTAATATAAAATGATTCATCATTGTTTATTTCTGCCAAACTTTGTGTAGTACTATAGTAGTATGCAATTGTTGAATCCCACTGTTCACTTCCTGTGAATTTATATACCTATGCACACTTAATCCCTATTCTTTTACGATTTAAAATTAAATTATATTGGCCAAATATTGACTTTGGAAGTGCTCCATCGGGGGATTAGAACGTACCTTAAGCACACAGAATGTGGACATGAAACAGAGTCTGTGACACTCAGCCATGTGACAAATTGACTCCTGAAAGCACAACGGCAAAGTACATTTTTTAGATCTGACCCAGCATAATGAAAAAAATGACTTTGCTTGTAGTTTCCTGTTCTCCTCCTCTTTTGAAATTTGGAGAGCTCCCTTAGCCTCACTGGTCATCATGTATCTAATACAGTACTAAAAATGACTTCATTACCTTATGTCATATGGACTGAACAAGAGAATGTATGAACCTTTATGGTTGTTTCTGTCTTTTCAGCACCATGCGGTGGGCAGTACACTGGATCAGAGGGAGTGGTATTATCCCCAAATTACCCTCTCAACTACACAACAGGCCAGACCTGCTCCTACTACATCACAGTGTCTGGAGAATTTGGTAAGTAAATAAAGTTTCTTTAAAAGGTCACCGTTCAGATTATAGAGTTCTTGGTGCAGGAAATACATAAAAAGCTAATATGTGACCCTGGACCACAAAACCAGTCTTAAGTCGCTGGGGTATATCTGTAGCAATAGCCAAAAATACATTGTATGGGTCAAAATTATAAATTTTTCTTTTATGCCAAAAATCATTAGGACATTAAGTAAAGATCATGTTCCATGAAGATATTCAGTGAATGTCCTACTGTAAATATATCAAAACTTAATTTTTGATTAGTAATATGCATTGCTAAGAACTTCATTTGGACAACTTTAAAGGCGATTTTTTCAGTATTTTAATTTTTTTGCACCCTCAGATTCCAGATTTTCAAATAGTTGTATCTCGGCCAAATATTGTCATGTCCTAACAAACCATACATCGATGGAAAGCTTATTTTTTTCAGCTTTCAGATGATGTATAAATCTCAGTTTCGAAAAATTGACACTTATGACTGGTTTTGTGGTGCAGGGTCACACATATATATATATATATACAAGTGTGTGTGTGTGTGTGTGTGTGTATATATATATATATGTGTGTGTGCATATGTGTACATTGTTACTCATAATGCATAAATACTGATAAAAATATATGAACATAAGCCAATAAAACTGCCAGGCAATCATATTGCATAAAAAAATAGAAATGCCTGAATTGTAAATTTATTAACAATTTATTAACAGATAAAACAAAGGTAAGGATATAAGAACTAATATCTTTCCCTTTTTTATCCTCACTTCTCTTTTTCTCTGCAAAAGAACATTAGAGTTAGATAAGGTTCCCTTTCAGTCAGTCACGTTCGACGTAACGTCAAGTGACTGAGGTAAATGGGATCTCTTTCAGTCAGTCAGGTTCGACGTAACGTCAAGTGACTAACGTAAATGAAATCCCATTTACGTCAGTCACTTGACGTTACGTCTCCGTTCCCTCCCTCAGGGAACGAGGGTTACATATGTAACCAAGACGTTACGTTGTCATCACACATATAGTACTGGAAAGTTAATTAGTAGGTTGTATAGCCAGTATAAACTCAGTTACCTTGAATAATCCACTTCATTCAGGTGGTGAGTCCTCAGCCTGTAGATATAAACTGATGTAAAACTCTTCCTGCCAAAACAACACACGCACAGTGTGAATAAATAATTAATTGCATTGAATTAATAATAAAGCAAAAAGCATAAACTCAAAGGAAATTCACAAAATTCTCACATTTACATTAAATTTCTCCCTGTATTAAGGTAATATGAAGTATAGTTATGTGAAAGGCAATCATTTTCAACATAGATGTAGTTAGCTAACACCTGCAGTCTTGGATGATGCAATAGCTAATCTAATTGGTTAGTTAGCATCTAAACTCAACTCAGTCAGCTATATTAGTAGTCTTACTCAGCAAGATGTTCATAACTTGGTTATTCATAAAACAGAACTACATTAGACATTATCTAAAATTCTGTTAACATTCAGGAGAAAACATGAACATTTTCTATAACTTGTAGTAACATGCGCCATGACTTCAGATTGTTAATTTGTTACGACATGGCTTAATAATTGAATATTGCACCACTTACCATAGTCTAATCTCCTTCCTGAAATATCCTAAATATGTCCTGAATACATTTGAGCACTATAATGTAAAGAAAGAAAGAAATAAGTATACTACAAAAGTATGTATAATGTTCCATTATATACAGAAATAACGTTTAATGTGGATTGCTGAAATATATTTTTGGCTGTACTTCATATCCACAACTGCACAAAACCACAGTTTACTAAATCCATTGCAAATCCTTGCAGTTCATGCATTGCAAATAGGAGTGTAAGTAAAGCTTTAACATTTGAAGTTTGTTGAAGTGTTTGTGAGCCAAACGAAATCCAGTCAAACTGATATTTACAGAGTCACTAGCAGCAACCCTTCAGTTTTTCTGTACTGTTTGAGTATGAAGCGAGGGCCGACATCTCATTACAGAGGACATAATAGAGTCGTCGCAGTGGCCCGGGTGACCCCTTTCCACCCCTCTCTGCTTAGCTGGCTCTCACACCAGCACCTGACATGCACAGCATGCCTCTGTGATTTCCCTGGTCTCTCATGCCCTACCGCGTGAACCATGTGTCCTTTCTGGCAAGCCAATGCGTTTAATCACAGCTTCATCACTGGTCTCAGGTCAGAGGGAATGGACACCAGACGGGACCAAACATACACATAATGCATGCATTACAGACAGAGCTTCATGATTTCAGGTATTAAGAGTACAGTTATGGTAACACTATAGTACTTTGATCTAAACATGAATTGATTATTTAGCTATATATTGTTATTTGAACAAGAAGTTCAGAAAATACACTATTTTAATTTTCAAGCATGAAGTGCTTGTGGTAAATCAACATCTTGTGGGTTTGATTTGTGAGTCATTTGGTTTCTTTCATTAAAAAGATCCAGTTCAGTCATTTGTTTGTGAATCACAAGCAAAGAACCAGCTCACGATTTGCAACTTAATTCCCACATAGGTCATTGTTTTTAGAACAGAGCTGCTGCAGTATTAAAAATGGTGTTCTGCAGTATGGGTTTACAGTACGCGCATTTTATTCACAATTTCAGTAATCAGAATCTTCTCTTATAATGAATTGAATCTCTTGTGCCATTTTGATGTGACTATGTATACTTCTGTGCAGACTGCATATTATGAACACTTATAAAACCATCGACCTGGATCATGTGTGTCGATGGGAAATCGATGTGACTTTATGTCTTCATTTATTGTACTTCTTTTGTTAGCATCTCTTCTCAGCAGTGGTGATAGTAACACGCTCTACGCATTTCATTTTGTTTCCTCAGTGGTGTTTGGGCAATTTGCCTATTTCCAGACAGCCATGAACGACTCCGTTGAGCTATTTGATGGGCCCAATCAGAATTCTAGGCTGCTAAGCTCCCTGGCTGGGTCTCATTCCGGTAAGTAATAGCTTTACATTCACCCCAGTTTTGTTGCTTTGAGTTTGCTTTGAAATGCACAGAACCCTTTGAACAGAACCAAACGGGCATATATGACTTTTTAAATCTGTGAGAAGACAATTGTGCAGACAATTGAGCAGTGAACGAGGTCTCAAGTGAGGTTTAATGGCTCCTTTCAGAGGGGGAAATACAGAAGGAGTGTCATTTTTGGCAAGCGTTTGCTAATAGTTTTGTATTTGTTTTTTATTGTTTGAAATTTCTGTTATTTACACAGTGAGCAAGCACTTACTCAGCCTCAGGCAAATGAAGTCTTCTTTTGCAAATAATATGTTCATAAAATCTTAAAAAACAAATACATATTTGGACATGTACATCACCCTGAAAGACCAAATGAAATTAGTTCCGTGTCTCATATGGCTTTGGGATCATTTACAGTATATGCTAGTTAGCAGTCTTTTTCTCCCAACAAGACGGCCTAAATTGCATTACAAAACACAATACAAATGCAAATGGCATAGAGCAATGACTTTTAATCAGCTGGTGTTTTTTGGTGTTCATAGAGGTGTTCTGTTAAAGTAAGCTTGTGTAGAGAAGCTATCTTCCTTTAAAATGAATGCTGCTTGGTTTAATTTTTTTTTTCTTTCTTTTATTTATTCATTAGCATTCATGCATTTTTAACTGTGGTTTAAGTGGGCACTATTCGTTGGGCCCACTGTATTTATATCAAGAATACATCTTAAATCCGGGATCTATGTTGTCATTTTCACCCTTTGGTTCCAGACTTGTTTAATTCCTTCTAAAAAAGGAAATGTTATCCTTGCGGCATCCTGCTGAATTACTGTCGGTATTATTGAGTGAAAGGTAATAAAATGGCAAGAAAACTAAAATCACTGCTAATTCCACAGTCTTCGCAGGATTGATGGCAGCCATTGGACACAAACTGTTTGTGTGGCATTTTTATACTGTATATCTTCATGGTCTGCTGTGCAACACTATATTCCCATGGGAAGCGCTGTAAATTCATATCATTTCTATCTCAGCTTTGTGAGCAGTGGGCCAGAAATCCTGACAGGCCACTCAATTCATAGTTAGAATGTTTAACCCTCCAGGCTCAACTATAGTGTTTCAGTCGCCATCTATATCAGCACTCTGTTTCTTCCTTTGGATACAACTTTGTAAAAGTACACTTTGATTTTGGATCTGAGCGCTCAAAGTTTACCTCAAGGGTAAGTCATCCTTTCGGTTGGGAATTTTTTATTTTTTTTTAATTTACCCTCTGCATCTCTGAACACGCCGCAGACAGCTTGAGCATTTCTTTGGGTATCCATCAGTTTTAGGCCCATTGTTGCTGACCTGCTCTCTCCACCCTTGCCCCGGAGGCTGATCCGAGTTATTAAGCCATCCGTCATGTACGGTACCTTAAGACTACAGTTGGTTTTGGCACATT
This sequence comes from Tor tambroides, assembly GCA_021397915.2. Classification (NCBI taxonomy): domain Eukaryota; kingdom Metazoa; phylum Chordata; class Actinopteri; order Cypriniformes; family Cyprinidae; genus Tor; species Tor tambroides. The sequence continues at coordinate 75,945 of JAFVLL020036566.1, read as the reverse complement.
TGCCTCCACAAGCAACTCTGAGAGACTTCAACATCTGCCATATTGTGTTTTTGCAGGAGAAACCTTGCCCTTGGCCACCTCAAACCAAATCATGCTGAGATTCAGCGCAAAAAGTGGCCCGTCCGCCAAAGGTTTCCATTTTGTTTACCAAGGTAAGCGAGCACTCAACTTTCAGTCAATAACAGGTCATTGTGCAGAGCTGAGGCTTTGTTTTTAATCTTCAAATCCGCAACATTCAGTTAGCCTTTGGTGTGTTTGCGTTGTGTATATATTGGCACCGTGTATAGGGTGAAATCACGCCTCTGAAGTGTAGGGGCGGCCTGCTGATCAGTATGCCTGAGCCCGCTTACTGTGGGAAATAGCCTTTATATTTCACACAGAGAAGTTAACAGCTGCAATCACAATGTCATAACCAATACACAATAGAGTCAAATGAGGAAGGGGCTTGAATTTGATATAATTTGTAATGCATTTAGCTCTGAGTAGAGCCAAAAGGGAGAATGATTTCTGCACTATTCTCATGAGTATTTTGAGAGTCGCCTTGCAGTTTTTTTCTTCCCTTTTTTGCCACTTTGATTTGATTTCAGAGCTATATAATATTTCAGTGCTATAGGTAGTTGTTAAGTTTAGGTATGGGGTAGGATTAAGGAATCTAAAATATGGTCATGCAGAATAAAGCAGTAATATGAATAAGGTGGTCAGACTTTATTTTAAGGTCCAGTTCTCACTATTAACAAACCATTAACTATGACCCTTGCTTCAAGAAACTCCTAATTTGCTGCTTATTAGTAGTTAGGGATGTAGAATATGGTTATGCAGAATGTGTGCTTTATAAGTACTAATAAACAGCCAGTATGTTAATAATAGGCATGCTAATAAACAACTAGTTAATAGTGAGATTTGGTCTCTATACTAAATTGTTAAAATAAGGTTTTATAAGTACTAATAAACAGCCTTTATGCTAGTAATATGCATGCTTATAAGAAACTATTTTATACTGAGAATTGAAGTGTTACACCCAATTAAATGTTCCATTTGTTAATATTAGTTGACTACATTAGTTAACATAAACTAGCAATGAAAAATATCTCTAAAGCATTTAATAATCTTAGTTAATGTTGATTTCAGCAGTTTCTAATACATTATTAAAATGAAAAGTATTCTTTCTATTGATGTTAGTTAATGGACCTGAGCTAACTTGGACTAACAATGAACAGTTGTGTTTTATTAACTAACGTTAACAAAGATAAATAAATACTGTTACAAATACATTGATAGTTAATGTTAGTTACTAACATTAATTGGGTGTATTATTTTTGGAGGCGACACTGTAGTGAGTAAATTATTTTTAAGTGAACCGTTCCTTTAAATGACCCCTGACGTGTCAAACTCCCCAGATAGCAGCAGCGTGGGACGGGGCATGCAAGGCACTTTCCCTCGTTTTAAAAGGTGCCGTAAATGACTGTATAAATGACTCTTTTTAACTCCTTTTATCAGCTGCCTTATAAAAAGATACAATAGGAATCTTTCATGGCCGCATCAGCGTACACACACACACAGCGCAGACCGCGGCAAGCCTGCTATGTCTCTTTATATCTCTCCTCGCCGTTTTATAGTGTACTGCAATGGGCGCAGAGAGAACAGCGGGTGTATGAGAAATGTTCTCTGACAGTTAGGACAGTTCATTTGGCTCATGGAGGCATCCAGGTGATGGTAGATGGTCCTACCAGCCTCTTCCTATATATTCACAGCCGTCAGATGAAAGTTAAGGCAAAAACAGGAAAAAAAAGAACCAAGTTGCTACAATGTTCGCAAAGCAAAAACAGCAAAACCAGCAAAGTTCTCTGTGCTAGTGTCATGAAGATGCTCATACAAATGTGCTAGATAAATGTATATGTGGGTTTTCTATAAAAAGAGTGCTAAAGTAGTCACAGTGTACACCGCTGCACTGATAACCATACAATAGGTTACAAATGTGGAACGTTATCTGTGTTTCAAAAGCTACATTGGTGCCCTTATAAAGACAACACTGTTGCTTTTAATTCATTAAAAATGGAAAAGTTCAGTTAAAAAAATGTCTATTTGTTTTTAAGTTATCAAAAGTAGAAATGGACATTATTTTAGCAACATGGTAATGGAAAAATGATTTTCGATTATTCGATTATTTGAGTTGTGACTTCTGTGAGTTGTGTGTTAGGAGCATGCATTATTTGTTTATGCATCTGTTGCGGATCAATTCTCATTATTACCTAACTATTAATTATGACTTTTGCCTCAGTAAACTCCTAATTTGTTTCTTATTAATAGTTATTAATGTAGTTGTTAGGTTTATGTATGGGGCAGATTAAGGGATCTTAAAAATGGTCATGCAGAATAAGGCATTAATATGTGTTTTATTAGTACTAATAAACAGCCAATATGCTAGTAATATGCATACTAATAACAGTGAGAACTGTTGCCTAAACTAAAGTGTTACCTCTCTTTAAATTCATTCAGTTCAGTTCATTAATTAGTAGTATTCTTAGTTAACGTTAGTTAAGAAAAATACAATTTTAAGAACGTATTAATGAATGTTGAAATGAGCATTAACTATGAAAGTTAGACGTATTTTTCATTATTTCAGCTCACATGAACTAACGTAATTAACTAATGTTAAAAAATGGAACCTTGTAAAATGTTAGCATTATTTTTGTGGAAACCATGTTACATATTTTTCAGGATTCTTTGCTGAAGAGAAAGTTCAAAAGAACAGCATTTGTTTGATTCGTTTTGTAACAATGCAAAGGCAGCTCACTGGATTTTGAAACAGAGCCGGTGTGTTTCCAAGCCTCCATCTGCACCATTTTGTTTAGAGATCTGTTTCCTGTCCACTAGCTGTTCCACGCACCAGTGATACACAGTGCAGCTCCATCCCAGAGCCCAGATACGGCAGGCGGATCGGCTCAGAATTCTCAGCTGGCTCCATTGTTCGTTTCGAGTGCAACCCTGGATACCTTCTCCAGGGATCCAAAGCCATCAAGTGTCACGCGGTTCCTAACGCTCTGGCACAGTGGAACGACACCATCCCGAATTGTATAGGTAAGTTAGCCTGGATTTATCCAAGAAAAATGCACACTAATCATGTTTTATTCAGGACTAAACAATTCAGCGTGACTGAGCGTAAGAAATAGAGCAATACTGACAGTACAAATTCCATTTGATTTTTATATGCTTGCTAACAGGTACCATCATCAAATGTTGATTTATAGCCCTGCATTTTCTCGAGTCCTTAGAGAATGTAAATGTGCGAGTTTCCTGTGGTCTCTACTAACCTTGAGGTAACTAATAAGGGTTAAGAATCCTGCTGGAGGACGAAATGGTGATGGCCTCAATGAGGATTTAAAATGTCAGGCCTCTAGTTAATATTTCCTTCTATACTGCCATCCTCAAGGGGCTGAGAAGCTGAATCCAAGGGCCTCTGGGCCACAGCCTTCAGTTCAAAGCCGTAACCTCCAGGCTTTAATACTGAGCATTTAGCTGTCGCCGTATTCTATAGTGCTGTCACGATTTTATCATTCTCAAGGCACGTCCTCATTTCACTCTGCTTTCAAATCTCAGTTCCCTGTTTTTTCATAGGAATTACAACTGAAAGGTAGATATCTATTAAATATTAATAGAAATTAATATATTTAGCTTTTGTAATCGCAACATAAAAGTCATTCCTCATTCATCTCTGTCATCCATGAATTAAAGTCAACGTGAAACACCATTTGGAACCAATTTTCTCTAAACAAGGAGAGAGCTGAAGCCAAAAATGTCATGTAAGTAATTGCTCTGGAGCTGCAGAAAAAATGTTTCCTTCATGCTTTTAAGAAACCTCCACAAAAATCAGATGTTGGAAAAACATCTACTTTAATTAAATGGAATAATTGCAGTTTTTAAATGCCCATCAATAGAAAGGGATTAACTTACATGACACATTTTGCTTCCATAATTTGTAATCTGGCAAATTAATTTAATTCAGAGTGAGACAAGATATTCAATGAGAAAAACATATAACAGAATGTGTCAGGTAGTTGGAGAGGAGTGGTTAAAAAAGGGAATTAATGTCGACTGAAAAGGAATCACTCCAGGAATGTGCATTAAAAGGTCAGTTTTGATTTCACAGAGCTTCAGCAAATCCCATTTTGTGGTTCTTTACATTTTTAAGTATTCTGAAGTGAAATGGCTTGAACACAACCTCTCATATTTCTGCTTCTTCAAAGTGTGAGGTTCAGAAATCAGTCTGGGGATTTGGTGAATGTGTGTGTGTGTGTGTGTGTGTGCGCGCACTGGTATTCCCTACATTATGGGGACCAATGAGGAATTCATACAAAATTATATACAGTTAGATCTATATATATTTGGATAAAGGCACAATTTGTATTATTTTAGCTGTTGACCAAAATTTATTCAAGTTACAGTTATATAATGAACATGGGCTTAAAGTGAATACTCTGAGCTTTAATTTGAGGGTATTCTCATCACAATTGGAGGAAAGGTTAAGAAATTACAACTCTTTAATATGTACCTACCCTCTTTTTCAAGGGACCATAAGTAATTGGACAGTTCACTCAAAAGCCATTTCATGGACAGATGTGGGCTATTCCTTCATTATTTCTACATCAGTTAAGCAGATAAAAGGTCTGGAGTTAATTCTAAGTGTGCCATTTGCATTTGGAAGCTGTTGCTGTGAACCCACATCATGCAGTCAAAGGAGCTCTCCATGCAAGAGAAACAGTTGTTATGCTTCAAAACAAAACAAATCTATTAGAGAGATAGTAGGAACATTAGGAGTGATCAAATCAACAGTTTGGTACATTCTGAGAAAAAAAAAAAGAATGCACTGGTGAGCTCAGCAACATAAAAAGGCCTGGATGTCCATGGAGGACAACAGTGGTTGGATGATCGAAGAATCCTCTCCATGGTAAAGAAAAACCCTTTCACAACATCCAGCCAAGAGAAGAACACTCTCCAGGAGGTCGATGTGTCGCTGTCAAAGTCTACAATCAAGAGAAGACTTCACCAGAGCAAATAAAGAGGGTTCAACACAAGGTGCAAACAAGGCCAGATTAGACTTTGCCAAAAAAAAACATCTAAAAAAAGCCAGACCACTTCTGCAAAAGCAGTCTTTGGACGGCTAAAATTAAGATCAACCTGTACCAGAATGACGGGAAGAAAAAAGTATGAAGAAGGCTTGGAACAGCTCACGATCCAAAGCGTACAACATCATCTGTGAAAAATGGTGGAGGCAGTGTGATGGCATGAGCTGCATGGCTTCCAGTGGCTCTGGGTTGCTGCTGTTTAGTGATGATGTGACAGAAGGCAGAAGCAGCCGGATCAATTCTGAAGTGTATAGAGATATACTCTCTGCCCAGATTCAGCCAAATGCAGCAAAGTTGATTGGCCGACGTTTCATAGTACAAATGGACAATGACCCAAAACATACAGCAAAAGCAACCCAGGAGTTTTTGAAGGTAAAAAAGTGGATTATTCTGCAATGGCCGAGTCAATCTCTTGATCTCATCCCAATTGAGCATGCATTTCACTCGCTGAAGACAAAACTAAAGGCAGAAAGACCCACAAACAAACAACTGAAGTCAGCTGCAGTAAAGGCCTGGTAAAGCGTCAGAAAGGAGGAAACCTGGTCTCTGCTGATGTCCATGAGTTCCAGACTAAAGGCAGTCATTGTCTGCAAAGGATTCTCAACAAAATATTAAGATGAAGATTTTATTTATGATTATATTTATTTGTCGAATTACATTTGAGCCCCTGAAATGGGGGGACTGTGTATAAAAATGTTTTTTTTAATTTTTTTTTTTTATATGTATCTATATATAGAGAGGTAAGTTTAGGGGTAGGGTTATTATGTGGGAAGTCCCTATAAAACATGCAAACCTATGTGTGTGTATGTAATAACATGCACCTTTAATTGTTCAAAGTAAGGCCAGGAACATGCATTAAAAAAAGGTCAACTTTGATTGTTGATCATGTTGACTTATAAATAATTTGTTCAGCTTCTACAGCTATAAGGCTTTACAAAGGCAGTGCGACATAATTTGTTTATTGGGAAATATAAAGTGTTCCCAGAAAGACATTTCTCATGCAGAGAATGTATGTTTTAGCAGGATGATGATGGCTTTGGTTCATGATACCTCGAGCATAATCGCATCTTGTGTCAAAAGAGTCTGCTGCCTTTCTCACAAGACTCAGTTCAGGCAATTGTGCTGTTCCATCCTCAGCATGAGCTCATTTTGCCTCTGTTTTGCTCCACAGTCCCATGCAGCGGGAATCTGACAGAAAGGAGAGGTACCATCCTCTCCCCCGGGTTCCCGGAGCCTTATGGGAACAGCCTGAACTGTGTGTGGAAAATCATTGTTACTGAAGGAGCTGGTATCCAGGCAAGTACAAAAGAGCCACGTGTGAACTCATCAAATGCAGTAAAGCTACACCTGCTGAAATGATAAGATGGAAAAGATTCCTTTGCACGCAGCAAGGGAGTGAATTACACAGGTTAAATTTAGCATTGTATAATGTGCTTTATGCTGTTCAAAGTACTGTTTGTTTTATGTAAAAGATCCAAAAGAGATGCCAAATGTAGAGCATGCCCATTAATGAAAGTCAAGATAAATCAGAAAAATTTTGATTGTGGCATTGTATGCATTGTTGCTCCCCAGGCTCATTGGAAATACGTGCCTGTTCTGCAAAAACTGATACTTTCAAACATTAGTTTCACATATACATAAACCCCGTGAAACTACAGTTCGACAAAACAAACATTCGTTTTCATTTGTTACTATAAGGTAGGTTTAGGTTTGGGGGGTTAGTTTAGGTAGGGAGTATTTCTAACACGATAGAGAATTTACTTTTTAGTGACACTCCCCAGACATTTGAATTTTGAACTGCCACAATATGTACCTGAAACAACGTAATAAAAACGCAGCAATATGTGCCTGTACCAACGTAATAAAAATGTGACAGGGTGTGATGAATAAATAAATACACGCAAAGAAAGCAAATTAATTTAAAAAAAGACAGATTAACTTTTGTAAAATTTTTAGGTAATCTGACAGCTGCATAAGGTATCCAAGTAAACATTTAGAAAATTAAAAGAAACAAATCAAAATAAATTTTACTGTTAACCCCGCATTGTGGTACCAAACATGTTCAGAATGTCAGAATGTTAGATGCTTGACAACAGACACCCAATCCCATGCCTCATATTTATATGTGACCCTGGACCACAAAACCAGTCTTAAGTCGCTGGGGTGTATTTGTAGCAATAGCCAAAAATACATTGTATGGGTCAAAATTATTGATTTTTCTTTTATGTCAAAAATCATTAGTATATTAAGCAAAGATCATGTTCCATGAAGATTTTTTTAAATTTCCTACTGTAAATATATCAAAACATAATTTTTGATTAGTAATATGCATTGCTAAGAACTTCATTCGGACAACTTTAAAGGCAATTTTCTCAGTATTTTGATTTTTTTGCACCCTCAGATTCCAGATTTTCAAATAGTTGTATCTCGGCCAAATATTGTCCTATCCCAACAAACCATGCATCAATGGAAAGATTATTTATTCAGCTTTCAGACGATGTATAAATCTCAATTTTGAAAAATTTACACTTATGACTGGTTTTGTGGTCCAGGGTCACATATGCTTTGTACAGTCATAGAAAATGCCATTTCAGGGTTTCAAGAGGTGCTCTGAACTACTGATACAATAGAAAGATTGACATTTTTTCTCCAAACAATCTCCACAGTTCAAGCAGACTATCAATAAAAATCAATAAATCAATAACAAAAATAAAAAATCAGAAATAGTAATGACATTAACATACCCACGAGCAGACGTTGACAATATTTAAATATCAACACCTATCCACCTATAAAGTAATTTACATATTGATGTGTTTAAGGTACAGTAGCACAAAGGTTAGGTTCAGATAGGGGGTGGAGAACTGTTGCATGAGACAAAATGACTGTTTTTGATTAAAGAAACCTTGGCTACGATTATAAGCAATACTGCAAAACTGTGGCCATTACATGAGTTAATTTTAATTGTGCGGAATTTTGTCATTTCATAATGCGTATCTACATTTTCTTGGCAGATCCAAGTCATGAGCTTTGCCACCGAGCATAACTGGGACTCGTTAGAAATCTATGACGGTGGCGATATGACAGCTCCAAAGCTCGGGAGCTTTTCAGGTTCGTATTGTCTTTATTAATCCCCTTTTAATTGCTTATTTCAATAATAGTCTGTTGGAGTGATTCGGCATCTGATTTACAGGAGTTCTCCTAAAGCTCATTTGCATATCGTAGTTCTTTATAGCTCATTACAGTTTCATATTGCAATAAAACTGAGAGCCAATCCCCACCACTGGTTTTATGCCCCTGGATTCTTGGAAGTGCTGAAATTAGCTCCAGTCCTGGAAGGCTGTCCATGTGCCATCCCTTACATAACAGATGAATGTCCTCATTTTACATTTGGTTGATTAACAGTATCAATTCTTACAGGCTTTTGGGTTCCAGTTGGAAAACCACCAGCCACATTTATTTCATCCCAATTCATTATCACAATGTTCTGGACCAAAAAGCTGAATGTTTCAAATTGAAAGATTAAATGTTATGAGTATTATGAATGCCATCACTACCGCTTGTGCTTTAATTTGTAGTTTAGCTTTCTTTTCTTTGTGTGTTTGTTTGATTATTTATTTAAGTAATTCATAGTTGGCATGTAATACTTTTGGAAAGCTGATATCTGTAACATTATATTTAATATAACTGACAGGCTGCACATGTAAAAATCACCAGCATTTAAAATGAACATTTTAAGACAAAAAAAGATGGTTAAAAATAGTGAAAAAAGGAACTAGTTGGCAGTTACGTGACCTAAGGTTTCCCTACAACATTCATATAAATGTTAACCTAAAAACATGATATTGATTTAAAAAAAAAAAAAAGCACAAAAGACACATTATGCACCAACTACCCAAACAGCTTTAACAACTGTAAATTAAAATATACAAAGTATATAATGGGAATCACAAACAGACTAGATCAAGCTATTCAAAAATGGAAAAAAAAATAAATGACACAAATAAAAACATTAAAAAAAAGTCGCACAGCAGGATTAGGAAGAGGGGGCAAGATCTTCCTTTGAGAGAGGAGGCTTAACCTTTTTGGGGACTCTCCCAGTAGACAGAATCGTGGCCAGGCCTCTAGCTACACTTTCAACACGGCTGTAATGAACTCCGCCTCTGTGCCACACTAGCAGGCTGGTGAAAGGTCACCCAGCCAGGGAGCTCCGTCTGCTCTAAGGCATGTGTTCACTGGCACTTCACACTGTCTAGCACTCCTCACCTTCCCCAAGCCATATTCTCAAAAGCTGAGAAGCTCTTTAAATGCTAAACCATCTTCACCCGGTCTCCCGAGATACCTGATGCCAGTCTATGATTGAATTGGATGATAAAACGGTAATTTCCCCTCATTTAGATCTCAATGGTCCAAATTATAGAAGCCCGGAGTCATTTGTGAGCATTGGTAAGACATGGCAGGGAATCAGGAGCCAGTGTCATTAGGCATGGTGTTTGGCTGCCCATTAAAATGCACTCTTCGCTCTCCTGTCGCCTGCGTGTTTGCCTTTTATATCCCCCGCACACTCGCCCATCACAATCGGCCGTTTCATTCTTCCTCTAGTCACAAATCCATTAGGATAATACCCTTAATTAAACTGTCAGATATGTTTTGTGTTTCTGTCTCCCCACACTTTTCATCATTCGGGATTAATTGCGGCTCAACAAATACCAATTTAATTACAACTGCATGCATTTTTTGTGTCTTTAAAAGATATCACTGTCATTATTTACCTAATTCTGACTGCACGTTATGATTCTGAAGATGAAAAATGCTCGAGATCAGACTGTAATCTCTATTTCCCCAAAAGAGGCTTTTTTATTTCACAAAAATGATGGTGCATCTCCAAGTGTTCAGCAATGTTCCCAGGCCCTTTCGGCCTCATATATTGCTGCTTTCACTGTATTTTTGATCAAATAAATGTAGCCTTGGTGAGCATAAGAGACATATAAGAGATTGAGATTTCAAAAACATTAAAAAATATGAATTTAATCCAAACATTTGACTGTTAGTGTGTGTGTGTATGTATAAAATCAGACATAATTATTACTATATGTATTATAGTTAATATGATTGTATAGTTGAGAAGTATTTTATATTATCCCAAGCATATCTCCCACAGCTTCAGTTGCATATTGAAAACGAATGGACATGTGGTTGGACTCCAGTTCAAACGCTGCCTGTTCATTTCGCTTTTACCCCACACATTTTTGAGTCTGCCTTCTGCTTGCAATTTTTTATTGTTTTTTTTCCATCTGTGCGGGAGCAACATCAGTGCTCAGCTTAGAAGGAATATCGGTCTGTAGTGGTTCAATCCAATCGTGGGCATGTATTTCACAAAGAATCCTTCTTCTCAAATCCCCCTAATCTGTGAGGATGCATCACTCCTTGTCCTATTTGGCATCCGATGTGATTCAGTACTGTAAGTGTAACATATTCTGTCTGGCAAAGTCCATTTAAGCTCATCCAAGTCTCGTCTGAGCATTTTAAGATCCTCTCTAGATTGCCTTGTCCCTAATAGAGATGATAGACTGCTGAATAGCTGGACACTGGATGAGCTCTGTGGAGCTGTCAAATTTCATCCAAAAATTATTAGTCAAATCATTCAAGCGCAAAGGAGCATTTTTCAGGCTTCGGTCATCAGTCTAATGTACTTGGACTGGGATCGACTGGAGTATTAGCAGTCAGAACGGCAGGATGCTTTAAATGCGAAAGATGCCGGGGAACCATTTCCTGGCAACTGCATGACACCATTTTGGGCATTTGTGTAAAGATATAAACAAGCCATTTATGAATAATCGCTACAGATGTGAGTTTGAAAGAAATCTTTCTTCTCAAACTAAACAGTTCTCTAAGCGCATGCCATGGCTATGTGGGTGTATTTAAGCATTCATCCCGAGTCGCTATGCGGCGGCGTACCAAGGCACTGAATACTATAAACAGTATTTGTTGATTCACAATCTTGTTTACACCAACCTTATTTACTTTTACACAGTATTTGAATTGTACCTTCATTCCCACAGGGAGATAAAAAGAATATGGGTAAAAGCAAATAAGCTCAAAGGAGAAAAGAAGCTGGGAAGCCTGCAGGAACCCGAGATGTTGGTTTCTGATGTGATGCATTGCAGAAATGTTCATTTTGTGCCAGAGCTCAGCTTCATGTATTATCGTAGTGTTGTGAGATACAGTTGTCCAGTTTTTTTAACATTATAAATCACATTCTTCAAATGCATTGGTTTACGCATACAGCATGTAACGTTGCCCTAAGTGAGACGGTAACGCTCTGCAATAAGGTTTTATTTGTTAACATTAGTTAAATCCATGAATTAACATGAACTAGCAATGAAAAATACTTCCAATAATCTTAATGTTAATTTCAACATTTACTACTGCAAAATTAACAAACATTTGTATTTTATTAATTAACATTAACAAAGATTATTATTAAATAATGTAACAAATGTATTGCGCATTGCTAGTAAATGTGTTAATGGGACCTTATTGTAAAATGCTGCCAACTTTCTTTTTTTTTTTTTTAGCCTGAAGGCCTGTTCTATTTTGAAATGAAATTGTCACAAACATTAATGCTATATCCACATTGTCTGTTCAGATCAATCAGTGCGGAAAAAAATGGCAGATAGACTGAATTTAAAATGCAAATATATTCTCTGACAAATAGCTTAACCTACTTAACCAGTACCATCCAAATGTTTGTATCGCATGCCATTTATCAAACAACACTAAACACAGGAACTGCTCACTATCCATCTTCACTGCCGGTCTTGTTGGGATTCTTTCCAAACCGTATGTATTTTACAATTTAACCTGGTGCAGTGCTTTGCATCATAAACTTGCACTGTATTTTTAATGTGATTATATTTATTTATTTATTTATTTTTTAAACTGAGGGACGACTCAGTATTATTTGTGTGGTAATTGATATCAGGCCACATGTCAGTGGAGCACAACTTGTATTGAACCCAGAACATTTCTTTAACACGTCCGCCCACATTTACTTATCAGTGCCTGTTCAGTGTTCAGCAACTTGGCAGGAATGTCTTAATGATACAGCCTGTTGAATTCTGTATGTCGAGATAGAAAATAGTTAATTACAACTATTTTGGTGCAAAGAAGCATTTTCCAAAATGATAAATGTCAAAAAGGTATAGGCTAAGAGTAAAAAATATGACATTTTAGAAAATATGTTACATATTATAGTCGACATGAAATCAAAATTTCACGTTTCTGGTCTTAATGTGAAATGATTGTAATATTAACTGTATAAAACTATAAAAATGTATAGGTTGTTCTATAAATGTGACCCTGGAGCACAAAACCAGTCTTAAGTCGCTGGGGTATATTTGTAGCAATAGCCAAAAATACATTGTATGGGTCAAAATGATCAATTTTTCTTTTATGCCAAAAAATCATTAGGATATTAAGTAAAGATCATGTTCCATGAAGATATTTTGTAAATTTCTTACCGTAAATATATCAAAACTTCATTTGGACAACTTTAAAGGTGATTTTCTCAATATTTTGATTTTTTTGCACCCTCAGATTCCAGATTTTCAAATAGTTGTATCTCAGCCAAATATTGTCTTGTCTTATAAAAAACCATACATCAATGGAAATCTCAATTTCGGAAAACTGACACTTAAGACTGGTTTTGTGGTCCAGGGTCACAAATGTGTTTTGAGTTTTGAATGTATTTTTACCAAACCACAGATTTTTTATTATTATTATTTTTTTTTTTTTTACAGTGGACAATTTATCAATTCACTCCTTGATCTGCCCTTCCACTTGCCTGACTCTATTCTAATACGTAATGCCCATTTTTCACAATCCAACCAATTCCAAGGATAAAATCAAGTCCCGACCAACAGTTTTTCTCTCCTGTTTCACTCGGAAATATGTCACATTATGGAAGCTGCACTGCAGCACTGTTTCATGTTGCCTTTAAGGATGTTATATAGTATTCATGACATTTTCTCCACGTATTAAAGATGTCACACTCTTTATTAGTTCTGTCCATATATGTATAAGCAGAAGGAAAGTCCTCTGCTTTGAATCCAGAGTGGCAGTAGCTGTTTTGCTTTTTAGTCTGATGATAAGTGACTCTTCCCTCTGAGCTGTGATGAAAGTTCCCCCCTGAGAGCTCAGAAGGATAGCGACACACTTCAATGACTAGCGCCTGTCAAACATTTCCTTTTTGCCGTCCCTTTTTACTTGACTCCGTTTCATTTGGCTGATGTCCAAAATGGGCGAGTCTTTCACGAGAGCGATATGCCCGCCGTGATTAACAGCTGCTTACCTCCCTTTGCCCTTTTGTTCCTGCATGTGCTCACACACTCATCATTTAGCTTCTGTGTGAGTGTGTGTGTGAGCGCTGGAATGAGAACACACTGTTCGTGTGTGTGATAACTCCAGCCCTTTTCCTGCTCATGCCCCTTTCTGGTGTTATCTTCCAGGTACAACAGCTCCAGCCTTGTTGAACAGCACCTCCAACCAGCTTTACCTGCACTTCCATACAGATATCAGTGTCGTCGCGGCTGGATTTCACCTTGAGTACAAAAGTGAGTACAGAACATGTCACTATGGTGCTTTCATTATCCTGAACCCTCTGCCCTTGGTAACAGTAAAGAGCAAGACTCGCCGCTACATTTCACCGACAAACACACACACGGTGGGGACACGAACACACACGGCACACACACTGAGCTGTATTTTTTTCTCTTTTTGCTGCTCTGCTGCCAGGTAAAGGCAGAAGACGGCGCACCCCAGCTCTCATTATTTGCTCGGCCGCGGCGTCTGTGTTTGGTGATACCAGCACGAAGAAAATTGGAAAACAATGGGGATCCAGTTCAACCTTACATGGTTCATAAAAATCTTTAAAAAAAGTATATTTTCAATCGTTTTCAAAAGTTTTTTTTTTTTAGTGTCATCTACAGTGTCCTACTAGGTAGCAAAGAGCCTGAACATGAACTGAAATGAATGTGTCAACTAAGGAGACATACAAAATGTAAAAAAACCACTAATGACTAATAAACATGACAAAAACGCACAACAAAATTGCTTTTTTTTTGCTGTACTTTAAAATTAAAGTGAAAACAGAAAAGAGAAAAATAAAGTCTAATTCAAATCATTATCAAAATCTAGTTGGCAAATGTGCAAACACTAAATCTTCTGACATGATTAAAGTTTTTATTTCAATATTTTTCTTGTTAACCAAACAGCAGGAGTGAGGGTTTTAAACGTCAATAAAATGACAGCTTAGACCCTTTTCTTTTCTCAGATAATACACTAAAGTATTAAATGGATTTTGCAGATGACGGTTATTACTTTTGTATGGACAGCTATGAATTATTACGTTTACAATTTAAAATTCAGAGCTAAAATATAACTGAAAAAGTTCATCTATCTGTTATGCATCTGTTAGTTTTTATATTTACTATTTGAACACTCACAAATGAATGCATATTATTTATAATTCCCTTTTCGGAGCCATTCTTGCAATGATTTTAACCAGCTGCCAGTGATTTTTAATGGATGTATGAAGTCAGTTCTCTTCAAGTTCACACAGGTGTAGCAGAGTGACCACAGGATTAGTTCATTATAGGCTGGGTGTGGCTGCAGATCTCGTCAAAGGCCGGGCCTGATTGGGCTGGGTACCATCAAATGGAGCGCTTAATACACGGAGCCGTAGATCACTGAGAAGCTACGCAATATCGCTTTCATTATCGCAGATGAATCGCCTTCGATAATGAACGCGATATTGCGTAGCTTGTCAGTGAACTACGGCTCTGTGTATTAAATGCCGCTCCATTTGAAAACAGGTGATGGAGATTTACCGCTAATCAAGGAACTGGCTTTACTGACGAGATGCGCATGCATATCGCACGAGATATATCGCCCAGCCCTAGTTCATTATGTACCACTTTCTATCAGTAAGGCACACTTTGGTGTCCGTTACCATTTCTAAATCATTTTAAGCACTATTATTATTATGATTATATTGATTGATTGATTGATTGATTTTTTTTTTGTTTTTTTTTTTAAGAATAATTGTGTGTGTATTATGTTGGTAATTTTGGCCAAAATCAAAACCGTACAAAATTATCATTATTTTGACATGATCTGTTGAAATATTATTTATTTATTTATTTATATGAATTAATTAACAGTATCAATGCTCAAAAAAAAAAAAAAGACAAAAAACACACCTTTAATATTTAGTTTGATAACCTGAGGTTAGCACTCAACATTTTTCACTAATCATTTGCTGCGAGGGAATCAATCAATCAATAACGTTTTAAAAAGCCAATGAGATTTCTCAATGTGAATGTCCCTTCAGTCTTGATCTGAATTAACCCCGAGTTCCAGCAGTGCCAGTATTTCTCTACCAACATTAAGTTTGAGCTTGTGTGTGTGTGTGTGTGTGTGTGTGTGTGTGTATTTGCAAGCCTTTCAGACTGTGACCTTTAGTGTGCTCAGACCAAGCCTCATATAAACCACCATACCAATTCACTTTCTGTCCCATTTGTCCGTTTGCGAGGGCAGTGTTCTCAGTGGGACAGCCCAATTTATCCATTTTTCTTTCTCTCATCTGTGAAAGGGTTGGTGAGGGAGCACTGCCCGCAGTAATGTTGCATGTAACAAGTCACGTAGATAGGTAGATGGAAAATTTGATCATCTGAAAGCACTAGAAGTTACATTTGAACATTTTGGTCCCATAAAAGGTTTAAATAACAGTATGTTGACTTTGCAAAGCCAAACTAATTAAACTCCATCAAAAACAGCATTAAGCACTGTAACCGCTCTGATACAGCGGAAGCAGCCTCGTGAATCACTTATCTGCATCTCTCTGCTTAGTAAACACAGATAAGTGCGATGTGGAGTTCTGTGAGTTTGGGGCATTTTGACCCTGGGCTGAGTTTAGATAAGCTCCTCTCTTCTTTTTCTTTCTATGACTCTCTTTATCGCTCTTTCCCTTCTTGTGCTTGTCTTTTTTACTGTATGTGTTCCAGCGGATTAATCAGGGCCATTTTCTCTGCGGAGGAAAAGCTGTCAAGTGCATCTTCCAAAAAACAGATGAGAAAATAACTGTACAGAAATGAGGCAAAAGAAATATACATCAAACAATGTGTAAATGAGTCGTTTTAAGTAACACTGTCCAACAGCGACACCAGCAGATGTAAAATCATCTTTTTATCCCTCAAGGTCATAATGTTCTCACTGAGCTCTGGAAGCATGTCGTGAAACGTGTATGTTGGTGTAACAGCACAAGACAGGTGAGAAGAAGCTGGGCCTCCACTGAGATATAATTGTCTGATGACTCTGTGAAGGTGATTATATTTGATAATATCAGGGAATTTCATGTTTGAAAGCTGTCTGTGGACTGATTGCACTGTTAACATCTCAACCACTGAGACTGTCATGAATAAGACTGAAATTATGGTTACACTTTAGTATAGGGACCAATTCTCACTATTAACTAGTTGCTTATTAGCATGCCTATTATTAATATATGGGCTGTTTATTAGTACTTATAAAGCACATATTCTACATTCCTAATCCTACCCAGTACCTAAACTTAATGACTACCTTACTACATATTAATAAGCAGCAAATTACTTTGATAGAAAGGTATGTAATGGATTACAATCAACCCAAAATTATTCAGCTGTCAAATTTAAGTACACAATTAGATAATACCAATTTAGGTCAACCAATTACCAAGCAATGCTTAATTTTGTTCAGTCTGTGGTGTAAAAAGGTCTCATTAGCAATTAAAGAAAAAAAAAACACTTAAGCAAAACATGGTCAGGTCAAAGTGTCTGAACAATTTTTGGTCCCAAATTTTTATCAGTTTTACTGGTAGTCCACTGTATGAAAAATTTTTGGGTATAACATGTCACAGTTCACTTTATTTTGCTATCCTCACTTGCATAAATGGACTATAGTGCCCTGCACCCACTAGTAAAAAAATGTCAAAAATTATATCTAGTGTCTGAATAATTTTTGGTTTGACTGTATTATTGTCAAAGGTTATGTATATAAGTAAATAAATAAATAAAACACTTACTGAGGCATGAATTGATTTTACTATATAATAAATCAATTAGATTGGAAAAAAAAATAAATAAATAAAATACTGAAAATTTACCAGCCCAATGCATTTTTTTCTTATGGTTTTGGTTAAAACCTTAACAATCTTTTGTATTTTTACAACTGAATTTCACCACAAACAAAAGCTTATCTATAATATGAAAGTACAATTTTCACTAAAGATTGTGTTTATTTATTTATTTATTTATTTATTAAGTTTGCTTCCTATAAATTAAGACAATTTCAAAATTATTCTTCATTTTTTTTATCTCATTTTTTTTTTTTTTTTTAAATGTACATCATTTGTAGTTTTTTTAATGTACTAAACAAAGTAAAAAGAAAAACACCAGAAAATTGAACAAAACCCATAATAATGTCTGCAGTCAGCCATGTGTTTTGCACATCAGCACTCTGGTATCAAGACTACTTAAACAAAATTGTTTCCTTTAATTTGTTAAATAAAGATGCTTTTTAGACAAACTGAACAAAACAAGTTTAAATTGCAAACAACAACTTTTGATTAAACCAGTATAAAAATGCACTTTTAAATAAATAAATGACATGGTAATTTCACTTTTTTCAGTGCATGTAAAGGGAAAGGGAAGTGGTGTGTGGCCAAGTATGGTGACCCATACTCACAATTTGTCCTCTGCATCTAACCCATCCAAGTGCGCGCACACAGTAGTGAACATACACCCGGAGCAGTGGGCAGCCAATGCTGTGGCACCCGGGGAGCAGTTGGGGGTTCGGTGCCTTGCTCAAGGGTCTCACCTCAGTCGTGGTATTGAGGGTGGAGAGAGTGCTGGTTATTCACTCCCCCCACCTACAATCCCTGCCGGATCTGAGACTCGAACCCACAACCTTTGGGTTACAAGTCCAACTCTCTATCCATTAGGCCACGACTGCCCCTTATAAATAATATAAAATATTTTTTTTTCTTGTTGTTTGTGTAAGATAAATGTTGTTCCTTATGACTTAACCCAGAAATATCAAGTAGAAATTAAACTTTGCTTACTGAAATGGAACTGGACTAAAAAAAAAAAAAAAACTCCAACGCTAAGAGGGACTTTGCCTTTTCTTTTCAGGACCATCACATGCCACTCAGCTTAGTATGTGTTGCAACATTAGCTTTGTTGAAAATTTGAGAATCATGTTGACTCTGACTTACTGGAGGGCTATGAATAAAGATGAAATGGGGTGAGAAAGAGAGGGTCTTGGCAAAGCGTTTCATTTTGCAGCATCGCCATCAGCTTTGAGCTGTCAACTTTGGCTCGGCTCTCAGAACATAAGCCCTTTCCCTGCCCAGTTTCATAGTACATCCTCCGAGAGACCCTACAGTAAAACGAGTGAGAAATTCTGCTTCAGTGTTAACATGAAAACAGTGAGGTGACTGTGTTATTTAAAATGCAATTATATATTGATCCAATCAGAGGCCATGGTTTCCAGTTTAAACCTGTTTTGTTCAGTTTGTCTAAAAGCAAATAACTCTCACCACAAACAAACAAACAAATAAACATTTTTTTTTGTTTGTTTGTTTAAAAAGTATTTTCACTTGTCGCTAGAATGTTAAAGTGCAGAAAATATACTAACTGGAAAAATTATTGTGTGTTTATTTATTTTTCTGGTGAAAATATGATGTACTTTTTTTCACAATAAACATATAAAGTTTAAGGCCTTTCAAAGTTTTGTTAGTAAGTAAACTAAATTAAACATTAATTAACAAAGTGTGAAAATTTTACTTTCGTATTATAGCTGACCTATCTTTCATTTATGCTGATATCAAGGGAAAATAATATTATTTTTACATTAAGCAGTATTTTGGTTTTGGTTTGTTTAAAGAAAACATATTGATAGGTGTTTGGTCTTTATAATAAGTAATCTTGGTAACACTTTACAATAGGTTACATTTTTTAACATTAGTTAAGTACATTAGTTAACTACAGTGAAAAATACTTCTAAATCATTTATTAATCTTAGTTAATGTTGATTCCTGCATTTACTAATACATTATTAAAATGAAGCAAAAATGTTATTAATGCACCTGAGCTATTAATAGATTCAGAAATACTGTAACAAATGTATCGCTCATTGTTAGTTAATGTCACTTAATGCATTAAATATAGTTAACAAATGGAACCTTATTGTAAAGTTTTACCATGTATAATCAAAATTTACTGTTTGAGCCAAACCATAAATATCATTTGAGAAAAGTTAACAATAAGATTTTTGTTTATTTATTTGTCCAAATGACTCTCTCTCTCTCTCTCTCTCTCTCTCTCTCTCTCTCTCTCTGTGTACAATGCAGTATGATTCTCTTCAGATCTAACTGTGTTTTTCCCTTAATGTATTATTGGTTGAGTTGTAGTGACCATCATAGGTCACAAAAGCAATAGTCTCTTTTAAATCTTTTGTTTGTATATGTATACCCGCAGTACACTCTATGAGTGATTTTTTGCAAAAACACAGAAAAAAGCACACACCACTGTCACAAAAGCGCCATGCCACCCGTCGTGTGGCATATCTCAAGAAGAGGAATGCAGAAAGCACGGTCTCATGAACCACACTGCCACAGCCATCGCCATGGCAACAGCCTCGCACAGTCTATCACGGTCCCGAATTTACTCGCTGAAATCGAGTGGATAAAAGACAGCATAAAATTACAATGAGCACATGCGTTCAGATGATTAGGAATACCTGACACTATAATTTTACCCCTTTATGAGAGCTGTGGTGTAACATGCTGAATCTATATTAAGAACATGTCTTAATGCTTTCTCTGACCCATTTAGCCGTGGGACTGACGACCTGCCCGGAGCCTGTGATCCCGGCTAATGGCATCAAGAACGGCGACAGGTACATGGTGAACGAGGTTGTGTCATTCAGCTGTGAGCCGGGGTACGTGCTTCAGGTGAGTTGCTGATTATCTGCAGCCCTGACACACAAATACAACATGCTGCACCTCCACACGGGTAGAAAAGTGCAAAAAGTAACAAGACGGAGAAGCTGCTGCATCATGTGATCTCTTGTTTTCCAGGGACATTCTCACATAACGTGTATGCCGGGAACCGTGCGTCGCTGGAACTACCCCCCTCCACTCTGCATCGGTGTGTTTTTCCATAATAATCAGATGCCGGATTTTTTTAACCATATGGCTTTTTCATAGTTTTTAATATTCAAACACCCTGGGCATTTTCTTTTGTGTCTCCTTATGGTTCTTCAGCCAAGTGCGGCGGGACCCTGTACGATATGAGCAATGTGGTCCTGAGCCCGGGTTTCCCTGGGAACTACCCTGGAAACTTGGACTGCACCTGGAGAATCGTGCTTCCTGTTGGATACGGTGGGTGCGCTGAGAGCTAATACTGAATCAGCTGTCTGGAGATTACAGCTTCAAATGCTATCTCCCAAGGAGTCTTTCCCCTTCATTTTGTACATTGCAGTGTGCTGGTAACTATGACAAGTGTTGAGGGAGAACTAACTTAAAGTAGTGAATCTACTGATTAAAAGTAAACATGAATTTAAAATTGACCATGCTTATTTACTTCAAGGGATAGTTCATCCAAAAAAAAAAAAATACTAAAAATTACATAATTTACTCACCCTCATGTTGTTCCAAACCTGTATGAAGTAATTACTTCTGTTAAACACAAAAGAAGATACTTTGAAGAATTTTGGTAACCAAACAGTTGCTGGTAGACATCGATTTTTTTATGTTTTTTTGTTTTTCTTTCCATACTATGGAAGTCAATGGCTACCAGCAACTGTTTGGCTTCCGACATTCTTCAAAATATGTTCTTTTGTGTTCAACAGAAGAAAGAAACTCATAGAGGTTTGGAACAACTTTGAGGGAGAGTAAATGATGACAGAATTTAATGCATTTTCCTGGTCTTATTGTAAACAAATAATAAACATTAAATTAACATAAATATAAAAAATGCCTCCACCTCTGATGCAAGTTTCATTTTTGGATTATGTCACAGACTTCTCACTCTCATTTTCGTTACAACCCATTCTATTATGTTAGACTTAGTTTTTTTTTGTTGTTGATAAAATCAAATCCTGCCAAATCCTGTAGAAATACATCACTTTACAGTAGTAATGGTAGGTAAGATGGCTTAAAAAATATCCTTTCATCCATGCTCCAGACCGCTTATTCTCTGTAGGGTACAGCATTTCATATTGACTTAAATTTTTCAGCTGCAAAATTGGGATGTTTTTCCACCAACAAGAAAACCTCATTTTAGCAAACTAGCTTATTCATGTAATTACTCGGACCCTACACAACATTTGTATTTGTTTTGTCATAAAATAATAGTTAAAATATCAATATTTAATTATTGCTTTTGTTCAAATTCAGAACACATTTCTTTTAATAGTGTTAAAATTTGCGTTCAACTCAATGCGTCAAAATGGTTTTGCAACGTTAACCATAGAAATTAACTTGTGTTTCATGAATAACGCCCGTTGTTGCATGCATTAGGTATTTACCCAGATAGACACCCAGAAACAGACAGCATCACGCTGAACACCATCAGACATAAAATGATGCTTCCTCACCATTTGATGTTCTGCCACTTGATACAAGGGTGTTATTTGGTTTCATTTATCTCAACTTTTAAGATGTTGTTTGAGCAGTCGATGCAACTCTCTGAAGTCATTTAGTCGTAGCCCATTTGCTTTCTCCCGCCTCACAGTTCAAATGAGTTGAGAACAAAAGAACCATTCCAGATGTTAACAAGGTAATTGCATGTCATTTAAAAAAGCCATTCACACTTATCCTAGAGCGCAACTATTTCTTCTCCAACCCCCTCTAACTTGGAAGAAAACAATGTAACATTGAGATATCCAAAAGCAATTTTCTGCCTTATCAAGCAGCCGCTGCACAAGCAAGAGCAAGAACCATCATGTTTGCGCTGTGTAGCAAAAATGCATTAGCTTTCACTGTTAACAGGCTACAATCATTTGAATAAGACACACAGATGGCTTTGCTGGTGCTGATTATAGCATTTAGGACAGTCTGAATAGGTAGAGTTAAGTGCAGTTAGAGGATAGCACTGCATCGGAATGACAATAAAGCTAATCTTTAAAAGAGCTGCCCAAGGCGTCTCAGAGCGACGCATGGTTTCAGTGGAAGCGACTGACTTGTTTGATACTTTTGTTGTCGTATCATCCAAATATCTTCTTTTATGTAACGAATGTTAAGTTCAAATCTTGTGGTTGGAGACAAAGGCTGAATAATTGTTGAAGATGAGGTGAAGTTAATGGTGCGTAATTGTAAAAATTTCACACTGGCATCTTTCCTGTGCTATTTCTTGCTGGCTTGGAGCTACACGTTGATGAATTTAAGTGACAGCTACGGAACCAGAAATAAACAAAACCTCTTCCGCCCACCACACAAAACACTGAAATACTGGCAACACTTGAACTCCAATTTACTGAAGAAGAAGAAAAAAAAAAGCTTTTTAATTAATATTATAAACAACTTCATAGATATTAAGAAAATAAATAAAATAACAAATTTAACAAGCAGCCTACTCAAATTACTTCCTGATTACCTCCTGAGAGTTTTTTTTTTTTAATAAAGTGAAAAAGATCCATATTTGACCCTGGTGTGGACCCCAGGTTGGGAACCAGTGGTGTAGGCTATATGCCTGGGTTTTGTTGGCTACCTCATTATGCAATATGTATCATCATACAAGCGTCGCAATACCATATGCATCGTGATACATCAGAACGTATCAGGCCATTAAAAAAAATGTGCAGGCCATTAAAAAAAAAAAAATCTTCTAAATAGTCAGTATTGTCAGATGAATGCCTCAAAATGTTAATATGGCATATTTTAGTCTTGACAGACTCAATCAAAGCTTGTTTTTAGAAAAAAAAAAACAGAGAGGGAACAGAGACTCAAAGCAAGTCAAAGAGAGTGAGTGTGTGGGTCTCTCTCTCTCTCTTGAGCTGAGTCGGAGCAGAGTTTATGAGAACTGCCGGTACGCAAATTTCATTCCCGGCACTCTGAACAGGATAGCGCATAAGCACTGTCAGTAATGCGAGAGGCTAGTGGCACAATAGATCAAAAAATTTCTTGCTGCCCCCATCATTTTGCACCCTAAGTTTGCAACCACCTATGTCTGTGTATGCTGTGTATGGATGTAGTTACTGCGAAATGGTGTCTTGTTACTTTAGTATTAACATAATTTATAAGTAAGTTTAAGTAAGCTGTAGAATTCATATATTAAAAATGTCATTAAATTTTCCCTCTTATGTCTTTTCAAATCCATAGGACTTGAGTTCATCTTCAAAACAGAAATGAAGGTATTTTCAATATCTGAGATATTTCTGTCCCTCCACTGAAATTCTGTTCACCATTAAAATTTTAATAGTTCAAAATCCTAATAAAGACACAGTAAATGTAATCCATATGAATCGTGCGGTTTAATCCAAGTCTTCTGAAGAGACACGATCCCTTTATATGTTGAACAACAGATTTCATTTAGTTTTTTATTCATATATAAAACTGATCAACACACACACACACACACACACACACCCACCCACCCATATATATACTATATATATATATATAGAGAGAGAGAGAGAGAGCAATATATTTACTGTATATGTAGAGAGAGAGCGAGAGAGAGAGAGAGAGCACATCAAATATTTTAAACTATAGCTCAAAAGTGCTTTCTTGCAACCTCATTGTCTCTTGTGCATCAAGCACGTACGTTTGAAAATTCAATTCAAGTTTATTTGTATAGCGCTTTTCACAATGCAAATCCTTGCAAAGCAGCTTTACAGAAAATTAAAGTTTCTACATTAAATTTAGTTATAGCTTATCAGTGGTGACTATCTCAAGTTGATGTCCATATGGCAGAAATGTACGGAAAAAATCAAACAGTTAATGTAGTGTAATCAAACAGATGGTGAACACTATTAACAGCAATGATTATATGTTGCGATCAAACTTGTAGCAAAATTTGGTAGTTTTGTATATTGTCTGAGGGCTGGCATCATCTGAGGTCTTCTGGGGGTTGGCATCATCTCTTCTCAGGTGTTTGGTCATCTCAGGTCTTCGTAAGGGTTGGATCCAGACTGAAGCTTGTGTAATTCCTAAACAGAGAAGGTAATAGAGAGACATTAGCATTGCTGCTGTTCCAACTAAGCAAAAAATGATGTTCAACCCAAGCAAAAGAATGAAAATGTGCATTTGATCAGATGTAACTGAAGTACAAGGTTATGAGATACATTATGTGAATGCTTGGCTAAAGAGATATTTTCACATTTGAAAAGGCCTAAATGAAATCTTTTCATCACGCTATATAAAGTAATTGTGTCTGTTCAAATGAATTGGACTTAACCACTCGATTCATATGGATTAGGTTTCTTAATGACTTTTTAAAGCGTCAAAGTTTTGGGTGAATGGACTTTCAATGGAGGGACAGAAAACTTTAATTTCATGTAAAAATATCTTCATTTGTATTTCAAAGATGAACAAAAGTCTTAGAGATTTGGAATGGCATGAGGGTGAGTAAACGATGACAGTTTTCATTTGAATAATTAATACTCCACAAATCTGTGAAGTCCATGTCAGCTTGAGTGATGCTGTTATTAAAGTAAAAAGGCACAAACAAAATGCTTTCGAAACATTCTAAAATCCATATAAACCACATTTTCACTTAAATTTGATGCTGATAAACTAAATCTCTGGAGTCTTTAGGATAAAAGTCAGTTTGTTAGTAATATGCTCCCTTCCTGTTTTCCCACAGTTCACAGAAAGCCAATTACTGTGCTAACACGGCTGTTACATATTTTTCCACACATATGAACATGAGAGAAAAATGATTTGTGATTTAGCAATTAACAGCATCGCTCTTAGCAGCGGCAAGAGCTTGTCTGTACAGGCCAGTCAGAGTTATTGTTTAAAAACCCCTGTCGCTTTAATGAGATTCCATATGTAAATTATGCACATAACATAAGTCATGTGCCAGACGGCCTGTTTGACTCTAACCACTGTGATCACTCCACAGGGGCACACATCCAATTTCTCAACTTCACCTCTGAGGATAACCACGATTTTTTAGAGGTTCGCAACGGGCCGCACCACAGCAGCTCTCTGATTGGACAGTTCAGCGGAAGCCAAGTGCCGCCCTCTATACTGAGCAGCACGCACGAAACCGTCATCCACTTCTACAGCGACCACTCCGAGAACAGACAGGGCTTCAAACTCACTTACCAAGGTGGGTGACTTCCCAATCCTCCATTTGCATACCGCGCTCTGCAGACATCAGCCGTCCTTGATTTCGTATTGACCCTTCATGTGGGAGTGACAGCCTTTTACTAAGATCATTGGAAATATCTAAAGATTCACTTCCTTTGAGATCACTGGGAGGACACTCCATTATGACAGCCGGGGTCTTGAAAGCATTTTGAAATCAATAAGACGGTGCATTTGGATGTGCACTTGGATTCTACTCGATATAAATAACTCGCCATTGTCTGGTCTCGCTTGTAGGTCAAACAGTTCGTCTCTCTCTTTTCTTATCCACTCTAGTCTGAGTTGAAAAGAGCCAGGCACAGCCTTGATCTGTGCTGCCAGACGGGCTTTTGCGGGGGGGAATAGTGATGCCGTGTTTTAATACACAAACAATGATGCAGGATGAAAGAATATGATTATAAAGCTGTTGATCATAAGCGCTGCACTTGAAATGCTGCCTGGAGATGCTTACATGTTAGTTTGACAAGCTTTCTGCTACTTCACCATACTGGTGACGATACACAGAGATGAGCAACACCTTGCATGTTTAGCTGTCATAAACGCTTTAGCATAATGTAGGCAAATAATGTTTGTCATTTTATAGTTGATTGATTTTCTACATTAGGCTTTTATCACGCCATATATGATAATATGGAAAAACACACCTCAGTTTTAGTCAGAGGCACAAACTGAGCAAAAAAATGTGCAGTTTGGTTCAGACGCTGAGCAATTGTGGGGGACAAAGCATATTGCAATGCAGTACAATGATGGTTGTATTGCTTCTTGTACTATATTTGAAACTTACATTTACCATAATATTTCTAAAAAATTATGTATGGATAATCAAAAAACCTAAGTAGCTTCCGTCCAGTAATTGTTCAGATGGAACAATGGATATATATATATATATATATATATATATATATAGTGCCGTGAAAAGGTTTTTGCCCCTTCCTGTTTTTTTTTTATTTATTTTTTATTTTTTGCGTATTTTTTACACTTAAAAGATTCAGATCATCAAACAAATTTTAATACTACACAAAGATAATGCAAGTAAATACAAAATGCAGTTTTTAAATGATGATTTCATTTATTAAGGGAAAAAAAGTTGTCCAAACCTACCTGGCCCTACGTGAAAAATTAATTGGTAACACTTTATTTTGATAGTCCACTTTAGACATTCTACTAACAGTAAGTAACTTTGCAACTACATGTCAACTAGCAGTCATTAGATTATTAGTAGACTGTCTGCTTAATATCTTCTAACACTTTATTTTGTTGGGTCCACAACATACAACATACTGACCATTACAATCTTTGCAAGTATGTCAACTTATTCTTCTAACCCTAAACCTAACCTAACCGTCTACCCTGAGAGTTAGTAGACATGGAGTTGCAAATTAATGAGAATAAGTTGACATGTAGTTTCAAAGTTACTTATAGTTAGTAGAATGTCTAAAGTGGACTATCAAAATAAAGTGTAACCAATTAATTGCCCCCTCCTGTTAAATCATGAAAGAACTGTGATTAACCACGTTATTTTAGAAAGCTGAGTTAAATTTCACTAGCCAAACCCAAGCCTGATTACTGCCAGACCTGTTGAATCAAGAAATCACTTAAACAAAACTTTCTGACAAAGTAAAGCATGCTTAAAGAGCAACACATCATGCCACGATCTAAAGAAATTCAAGAACAGATGAGAAACAAAATAGTTGACGTATCAGTCTGGAAAGGGTTATAAAGCCATTTCTAAGGCTTTGGGGCTCCAGCGAACCATGGTCAGAACCATTATCCACAAATGGAGAAAACTTGTAACAGTGGTGAACCTTCCCAGGAGTGGCCGGCCTACCAAAATTACAAGAGCGCCATTACGACTCATCCAGGAGGTCATAAAAGAACCCAGAACAACATCTAAAGAACTGCAGGCCTCACTTGCCTCAATTAAGGTCGTGGTCATGATTCAACAATAAGAAAGACACTGGGCAAAAACGGCATCCATGGGAGAGTTCCAAGGCAAAAGCCACTGCTGACCAAAAAGAACACAAGGGCTTGTCTCACATTTGCCAAAAAATGTTTTGATTATCTCAAAGACTTTTGGGTAAATATTCTGTGGACTGATGTGGACTCAATTTTTATATAATTTCCTTGTTATTATTATTATTATTATTATTATTATTTTTATTTCTTGTTTTTATTGTTGTGCTTATTATTATTTTTTTTAATGACTATTTCACTTCCTTTTATGTAAAGCACTTTGAATTACCACTGTATATGAAGTGTGCTATATAAATAAACTTGCCTTGCCTTGCCTTGATGCGACAAAAGTTGAGCTTTTTGGAAGGTGTGTGTCCCATTACATCTGGCGTAAAACCAACACAGCATTTCATAAAAAGAACATCATACCAACAGTCAAACATAGTGGTGGTTGTGTGATGGTCTGGGGCTGCTTTGCAGCTTCAGGACCTGGATGACTTGCCATAATTGATGGAACCAGGAATTCTGCACACTATCAGAAAATCCTGAAGGAGAATATCCGGCCGTCAGTTTGTGACCTCAAGCTCAAGCGCACTTGGGTTATGCAGCAGGACAATGATCCCAAACACACCAGCAATCCACCTCTGAATGGCTCAAGAAACAAAATTAAGGTTTTGGAGTGGCCAAGTCAAAGTCCAGACTTAAATCCGACTGAGATGCCGTGGCATGACCTTAAACCATCCATTCATGCTTGAAAACCCTCCAATGTGGCTGAATTAAAACAATTCTGCAAAGAAGAGTGGGCCAAAATTCATCCACAGCGAGTTATTGCAAACGCTTGATTGCAGTTGTTGCTACAAAGGGTGGCACAACCAGTTATTTTCATGTAGGGCCAGGCAGGTTTGGACAGCTTTTTTGAAATCATTATTTCAAAACTGCATTTTGTATTTACTCAGGTTATCTTTGTGTAATATTAAAATTTGTTTGATGATCTGAATCTTTAAGTGTGACAAATATGCAAAAAAGGCACTGTATATATATTATACTTTAGAATTATTCTAAAAGGCCTTTTACTTATTAAAAAATATGTACTATTAATTAGCAGGCAAAAGGCAATGTTTTTCATCAGATTTGATCATGTTAATGATTTAGAGGCCTTAGAAATGAATGTATAAAATATGATGCAGGTCTTATAAGGTTAACTTTCCTGTTTATTTATTTATTTATTGTAGTTCATATCAGCTTGAGTGCTACTGTCATTAAAGCAAAAGAGAGACAAACAAAATCTGTTTATTTTTCCAATGCTAATAAACTAATTTGTGGTATAACTGTTATTTTTTATTTGTTTTCCTTTTTTTACTTTTGATTTTACATATTTAGTGGGGAAAGAAGGTAAATAAAAGAAATGAATAAATAAATGATCCCAACCATGAAATTTTGGTCATTACTTATTCACTAATATAATATTGTGTTTTTCTTAATGTCTTTTTTTTCAGAGAAGCATAAACATTTTATGTTTCACAAAAGAAATTTGCATGGGTTTGAAACAGCGTAGGGGTGGGTAAATAATGACTGAATCAAACAATTAGTTTAATTTTTTTCAATTCTTTCAAGTGGGCCCACTAGTAAATATCATACTTGAACTTCCAGACATGGCTTTGCAGATATTCATATTTTCTGTTTTGTTTTTTTCTTGTAGCATATGAATTACAAAACTGTCAAGACCCATATCCATTCCACAACGGGTATATCATCAACAGCGATTTCAACGCAGGCCAGTCCATAACATTTGAATGCTTCCCGGGATACGTATTGGTCGGCTACCCTGTGCTAACATGCCAGCACGGAATTAACAGGAAGTGGAACCACCCCTTTCCTCGCTGTGAAGGTAAAAGGAAGGGAAGAAGGGAAAGAAATGTCCTTTTTCCTTCTGTCCCTGTTAGCATTTCTTTAAGTTTCTCAAGTTGTGTTGTGATTAGCACACAGTTATTTTCAGCCCTCTTTGCCCACACTTTGAAACAAACATTAATAATTCTGACTTTTTGAGACTTACAAAGGTATTATACTCTCCCAAATGTCTTTTTAAATATGCTCTTTAAGTGTAGTTACTACTTTGTATTACTAGTACAATAAGAGCCATTGTGTTTTAAAACCATCTTTAAAACAGACTTTGAAGACCTGAACAGTGGAGACATATGCTACTGGGAGCTGTTCTAAATTGTAGCCTTGATGATTAGCGTGGGTAGTGTAGTGTGAAATCCGACCTGTCTCTTATCGATCAGTCGCTCAACGTGTTCCTCCTAGGCTTCCGTTTGCAGGGAATCTGCACTGCAAAGACTATTGGACCATTTTTCTTTCTTTTTTATCATAACTGTGTTATTCTGTGGTGAACTCTGTGCCAGTATCTTCTATCCAAGTCTTTTTCTAGCAGCCTCAGGAATGTTCTGTTCTCTTCTTCAGTCTCTTCTGCAAATGAAACCGTTCTATCTACTATAGTAGTCTTTAAAAGAGAAGATGTGTATATTTTGTCATTGTTTATGCACTCTTGTGTTATTTTTTTTTCTCCCCATACAACATTCTCCATGCAACATTTCATAGTGACATCTGTAATACTCAAAAAAAAAAAAAAAAAAAAAAAAAACACATGAGGAAAGTAGTCCATGTTAGAATTATGAAAAATAACTGCATGAAAATTCTTCAAACACAATATATAGATATATACATAAATATACATGAGAGTGAGTAAATAATGTCAGATAACGCCGTTACTGTTCTGATTTTGCATTCCCTGGTGTTTAACATTAGCCGTTATTCAGAAAGATAGATTACTAATGCAGTCGTGGTTGAATGATGTTTATCTGCACACAGCTCCCTGTGGCTACAACGTGACGGCTCCAAACGGCACCATTTTCTCTCCAGAGTACCCAAATGAGTACCCAGACTCTCAGGACTGCACTTGGCTCATCACCGTGCCCCATGGTCACGGGGTTTACATCAACTTCACCCTGCTCCAAACTGAGCCTGTGACTGACTATATCGCTGTCTGGTGAGCACAGCTCCATTTAACGAGTCGTTTGGCAAATATCAGCCTGAGATGAGGACAAGACAATTATTTAAGCTTTCAGACTAGACTAATGCTGCTATTGTTGTCATACATCAAGCAAATTATTACGCAAATCGAGCTCCAGTTTGTTTACTGACATTTGTAGTCTGTAGTCACTGTGCAAAGCGAGATTTCAAGAAAAGTTCAGTTGTCTTTGAAGTTGTAAAGCTTTTCACTCAAAGCATTGAGGTGATTCTCGTGAAAAACAGAAAAGAAAATAAAGCCTAATTTTACAAAGGTTTTCGAAAAATTACAAAAAAACAGTTAATACCCTGTCATTAATATGGGGATGTTAATAATTTGCAGTTCATTCAAAATATATATATATATATATATATATAAAAAAAAAAAAAAGGTCACTTTATTTTAAGGTTCAGTTTTCGTCTTTCTTGGCTTTTATCTCAATAAACTACTAATTTACTGCTTATTAATAATTAGTAAGGTAGTTGTTAAGGTTAGGATTAGGGATGTAGAATATGTTCATGCAGAATATGTGCTTTATAAGTACTAATTGAAATACTTTTGTACTTTTTTAAAATATGACTCAACATGTTCTTGCCCCAGTTTCTTTATTTGAAACACCTTCATTTCTTTTACTAATGTTACTGAAGTTACAGAAATGACTGAATGGAAATCTTGTTTCATTAAATCTTAGGTATTCTGTAATAATCACAAAGCGCAGAGCCGAATGTCGTAATTCCCACTGAATAATCTGAAACAGTACTGAGTTGATTAAAAAATGTGGAAATATGCATCTCCGGCGCTTTCCCAGTAATATTGTCCATTAATCTTCAAAAGCCATTAAACAAGCGGACTAGTCTGTTAAGTCATCATTTTTGCTGTTTTCGTTCAAGCTGGTCTGTAATGTAATGCTTTTATTCAAAAGTCAGCACAATCTCACTGTAAATTTGGAAGTAAATCAATTTTCTCAAACCACTCGGAATTTCGAGGCATTATAATGCCGTTTAATGGCAGGATCACAGGTTGTAATGTAATTTCAATGCGTGTTTCCTCTTCCAGGGACGGCCCAGAGCAAAGCTACCCGCAGCTGGGAATTTTCAGCGGCAACACAGCCCTCGAGTCAGCCTACAGCACTTTCAATCAGGTTCTTATCAAGTTCCACAGCGACTTCTCGACAAGTGGATTCTTTGTCCTCAATTTCCATGGTTAGTTTCTCCTTCAAATGAAAAATGTTGCCGCTGAAATGCAATGCATACCGTAAAGTGCCGCTCGAAATATGTATTCGAAACATGGGATTCAACTTGTTTTTATACTCTAAGGAGGCATGACTGCTGCTTCTGATGACATCGCGTTATTTCTGGAGATTAGAAGAGTCAAAAATAGCTTTCCTTTGGCCTCTTTGATATCAGAGTCAGCATGCAGGCATGTTGTTGAAAAGCATAGGAAAATCGGAGTGTGAAAATGAACCAGTCTTTCATCTATACCTCCAACTTTCATTTCAGAACAAGTCAGGCATATTTGCGAGTTATAGACGACGTGTGGTTTTATTCTTGAGAGGGCTCCCAGTATGTCGATGCATAGAATTGAATGTTGTCACATGTTGTATATGTAATTGATACTGTGAGTGGGTTGCCTTGTGTGAGATGTGTCATGCCTATAAAGGTGAACAAAAAGGCAAATTGCTTCATTTTTTTTTTCCTTAGCTTATCGACTCAAGAAATGCCCTCCTCCGCCTACGGTTGAACAAGCGGAGATATTATTTGAAGACCAGGACTATGAAATTGGTATGAACAGCTGTCCACTTATGCAAGAATATCAAAGTCATGAGTTAAAAAATGTTTAATTCTTCTTACTGTACCATGCAGGTGACATTGTGAGGTATCGATGCTTTCCTGGATTTACATTGGTTGGCAGCGATGAGCTCACCTGTAAACTGAATTCTCACCTGCAGTTTGAGGGTCCACCACCAGTGTGTGAAGGTCAGTGAAGAACAAACCTGTAGAATTATGTGAGATATATATTTCAATATGGAAACACATAATATTGTCACACTTTAATTTAGGGACCAATTCTCACTATTAACTAAGACTTTTGCCTCCATAAACTCCTAATTTGCTGCTTATCAATAGTTAGTAAGGTAGTTTTTGAGTTTAGGTATGAAGTAGAATTAAGGGATCTAAAATATGGTCATGCAGAATAAGGAATTAATATGTGTTTTATAAGTATAAACAGCCAACATGTGAGTAATATGCATGCTAACAAGCAACTAGATAACAGTCAGAACTGGTCCCTAAACTAAAGTGTTAGCAATAGTATTTTACAGTTTTTTTTTTTTTAATGTTAAATAATATTAATTGTAAACTATTTAAATTGTATAAAGTGTTTATATGCCATGGTAGTATATTATCTTTAACATATGCTGCATACTGAATTATGATTTGATATCTCATGCATATATTTAACCTAATAGTATATAGTGACCTTGCATTGTTTATTTTTGTGCTGACAGAAAACAAGATGCAAGCTTAGCATCCTGATGATGGCAAAGTGACTTTTATGCAGCATAAAGCTTAAAACTTAAAGTTAGCTAAACTTTCAATAGTGCTATTTCTTCCAGAACGTGCACATCTAGTTATTTTTATTTTTTATTATAATTAGTTATTTTAATGGCAATACACAAATAAAGCACTATATTTGTATATCTATACTAGTATAGATATACTTGTATATCTATACTCATCACTATACTAGTAATGAGAATATATTTAATAATGTGAATTACAAAACACAACCAAAAGGAAGTACTTCATGTAAATAATTTAAAGATAGCTGGGGACCACCAATCTAAGATAATAAAGATGTTGAATCATTAGTGTGATTCTTGTAATCAAAGCTTGTAAAATTGTAATCCATAAAAAGATGGCACTGAACACCCCAGAGGCTGCATTGTTTTGTTGTATGGTAACAAATAGACAGTAGCCGACAGCTGTCTTGGGAGCAAAGGGAGAAAAAAAAAACATTCCAGTTATCCACAGAAAAGCTTTCAGTTGTAAATCTGAGCCGTTTGGCTTGTCTGTACTTTCTGTACAGTGCCATGAAGAAGCGATAGTTCTCCTGGTTTGTTTCCTCCACCCTCCCGCCCACAAAGCGGATTAACAAAAAGCTTCAACTCACTTTGTTGCTTCCTCAAACCAAGGCTCGCGGCCCCTGAGGTAAATCCAGGAGAAGCACTGCGCATGTTGGAGAAAGTTTTTCAACTTTACTGTTTTTACTGGAATACTCTGGAGCTTGCATCTTGTGCTTTGTTAGTAGGATAACCACATTGTGATTTGCAATAATAGTCACGATTCCTGTGAAATGCTATGTCTATGCTACAGCTCAGTGTCCTGCAAATGAGGAACGCTCTGCCTCCTCTGGTGTGATCCTGAGTCCTGGATTCCCAAAAAACTACCCCAACTCCCAGACCTGCTCCTGGATCATCAGAGTGCAGCCTGCCTTCACCATCGCCATTTATGTGGAAATGTTCCAGAGCGAGAAGCAGTTTGACGAACTGGAGATCTTTGATGGTAGACTCTATTCTATTCTATTCTATTCTATTCTATTCTATTCTATTCTATTCTACTAACAACAAAACTTCATAACACAAATATATGTTTGGACAAAAATCATTTGTGAGCCATTTTGGCTACTATTAAATATTAAAACAACTATTAAATACTGTTAAAACAAAAGGTCAAACCAAGAACTGAGACAAAAAAGCTTTATATTTAGGAGGCATGCTTAAAGGGATATACTTCACCAAAAAATGAATATGTGCTGTTTATTTACTCCCCCTCAGGCCATCCAAGATGTATGGAACTTGTTTGGGTTTTTTTCTGAAGTAGGGCAATAAACAAGATTTTTAGCTGAAACCGTGGCCCTTGGTGATTCACAGAAAGTCAACGGCTACCATCACTTTGAGTCAAAAAAGTATATACAAGCAACACCTGTGGCTCCTGATGATATATTGAGGACTCATGAATAGAAACGATCCATCTGTGCAAGAAACTGAGCATTATTTACATCATTATTACCCCAGTTCATTACTGATACTTGCATGTGTGAACTGAGGACTTGAATGGGACGAAATTAAAGTTTTTATGGTTTCTTATTGTTTATGTGAAAAGATGAGTTGTTTAAGACTAATTTATTCATCTTATTATCATAAATCTCCTTTACTGTTCTACTGAAGAAAATAAGTCATCTACATCCCTTTAATGGGTGGTCTGCTCTCTCTCTCTCTCTCTCTCTCTCTCTCTAGCTCCATGTTTGATGCATCCAGGAATTTAAATCAGGAATACATTTACAATTCTTTCTAATTAGCCTGTTGGTACATTCAGTAGTATGCAATAATATGTGCCTCAGATTAATTCCCACCATTTAGCCCTCCAAGGTTGTTGCTTTGGATCCAAATGGGTCAATAAGTAAAAAAAGTCAGCTTTTTCTAAGTTGGCCCTCATTAGGCTAGAACCAGACATGTCCTACCTTCAGGGAGCCATTGGCAAGTCTGCTGTAATAGAGGTCAAAGATGCAGTAATGAATTTTGCTGAATAACTACCATGTCGTGTGCTTCTGACCGACATTTCCACCAATGGCTAAACATGATATATGGACCGCAAAGCCAGTGGCCATGATTACTAGGCATCTCTTCACCCGTTTCCATTTCTCTGCCTCTCTGTCAATGTTTCTTGCTCCCTGTGTTCATTTCAGTTGATCTTTCTGACATGCTATGCCCTATGCAGGCCCATTATTCCAGTCTGTTGCCACATGTTTCCTGTTTATTGGATTTTGTCAAGAGAAAAAGACAGAAAGAGAAACCATCATGTCGCTCGGAAGAACTGTGTTTTTTAAACCTCTGAGTGGCTACTGTGTTTTTAGATTTTTACATTTAAATGATTACAAGAAGTAGGTAATGCTTTTTGATAAATATAGCACTCTTATCTCTGTAAAGCATCTTTGAGAAGCAACTTCAAGCCCCTCCTTGGTTTTCCCTGCCTTTCTTAGTCTGTTGGGCTTTCGGGGTAAAGAAAATTAAAATTCAGTGCCACATGGACCTTTTTTTTGTGCTAGGTCTAGTTAATCACTCACAGCTAAGTCTAAACCTCTCAGCAGAGTTGGTGTGATGATGCATTTGATTTGATCTGTCTGAAGTGAGATTAAGCTTTGACATCCCTCGAGCTTCGGCTTTCCTTTTTATGATGGGTAAACTTGTATTTGTGTCACATCAAAAACAAGATCTAATGATCGGTTCATAACCATCAAGCTGCATTTTCTCTTTCGTTTTATCTCAGAATCAAGCTTAAACAGTTTTAAAGACCTCATGAAATCCAAGTTTGAGTTGTATGGCTTTTAGTCCACATCGCATAGTTTTGAGTTCATCTATATGGCCGTGTGCCACCATAAAAGTTGACTAAATTAACTTAGCAGATGTAAATAAATAAAGTGTACAATATTTTTCTTGTGATGAAATGGACCAAAAATATGGATTACTCTTAGATATAATTTTCTGTGCAATAAAAAGCTGCCAAAGAAGAGAACTGGAGAACTGATTTTGCTTCAGGATGCAGATTTTTACATTGACCAGCAAAATACTTGTTTATTGTATAGAAGTAAATGGCATGCCAACAGTTTTTAATCAGTATGTCTTGTTTACCAGCAAAAATATCCTTAAGAAATATATTTAGCCTAGTTTCAAAGGAAATTATAACAGATAAGGTCCGTAAGTGTGTTATATTAATGCTTAAACTGTGTTTATATCTAAAAAGTGGGCAATGTCTTTTTCATCACACAGAAATCATCACATTACACTAAAATCCACATAAAGGTTAAAAAATGCACAATGTTTAAACAGACAAAAACGGTTTGAAGAAGTTAAATTTTTTCAATAACCCCGAACATCATCGTATAACAAACTCTGCTTATTTCCGTCTCCCACAGCTGCGTACTGCAGCGTGAACGATCCGCCCAAGAATGGAGGAGTCATCAATAGGGCGAGAGATCGGCCGGGCAGCAGGCTCCAGTATTACTGCAACGCTGGCTACAGGCTCGTGGGTCACAGAAATGCTACATGCAGACTTCATCCCAATGGGCTTTACCAGTGGGACAATCCGGCCCCACTGTGCCAAGGTAACTCACACTCAGCAGAGATATTCACTGGCTCATTCTCCTCATTTAAATGACTGGAAATTGCCTTGAAAAGGCAACCTGCCTCCTCGCATATGAAAAAAATGTGTCATTCTGCGGGGCGCTCAAAAGCACCTCCGCACGCCTCTATGAGAAGCCGCTTTTATTCCATTAAACACTTCCGTCGAGGACTGTGCAATGAGATCACGAGTGTCCTTTGTCCCAATGTCATAATGGGCGACTCTTCAGTCACGCTAAGACTAAGACAGAAATGTAATTGAATGTGTTTGATGTGTCGCGGGTTCTCTTAATTTCATTGTTCATGCTTCCTTCTCTGCTCCTTCCTCTTTTATTGAGGTGCTAATTTTATCCTTCAGCCTACGTGGCGTTTTGTCCGCCCTTTCTCCTTTCGCACTCCGAGCCCTCGTGTCTTCTGTTCCAGAGC
>JAFVLL020036566.1:0-38679 GCA_021397915.2 Tor tambroides | reverse complement strand
TTTTAAACATCAATTGGAAAATGCAGAGCAATCCAATTAAGCAGACAAGACAGACAAGACAAGTTTAAAGATATAGTACATTTCTCAGGATTCAGAAGTATATTTATTATTAGGTGTTAGGGGGTATGAAATGGATCATAAAACTTTCACATTTTATTATATGTGTTTTAGAGCATTTCTGAAGATCCTCAAGGACCCAGCCAAGTGACAGGAAAAACAGTGTAGTGTAAACAGTTGAGATGACTAGGTTGAATTTGGATATGCTGATTTGATCAAAGGTGGCACTTGGCTTGAAAAGTTTGACAACCACTGCTCTACGACATTTGTTCCTTCCTAAAGTCACGTCTGTCTTGTTGCTGCCCAACAGATTTGTGGTTTGCAATATTTATCTTTACCGGTTGTTTTTGTGATGTTTTATTTACCAGGGCCATCTGGACAGAGTCCGTTGCTGGTGGCTTTGAGTGGGAACCACTCCACACAATTGAATTTCACTAGCAAAACAAACCAGCTTTACCTCAGATGGTCAACTGATCATGCGACCAGCAAGAAGGGCTTCAAAATACGCTACACAGGTTTGTTAAACATATTTACACCTTTTCATGTTTTGGTGGATGCATCCAGAATTACTGTAGGGTTATTCTTAGAAACTTGGAAAAAACAAAGCACTTATAGAGCACAAAACCAGCTCCATTTTTCTAGCTCCATTTGTTTGATTCCACATTTCCAGGCATTTAAATCAGGAATACATTTACAATTCTCTCTAATTTGCCTGTTGGAACATTCAATAGTATGTAATAATATGTGCCTCAGATTAATTTCTACCATTTAGCCCTTCAAGGTTGTTGCTTTTGAATCAAATGGGTCAATAAGTAAAAAAGTCAGCTTTTTCTAAGTTGGCCCTCATTAGGCTAGAACCAGACACGTCCTACCTTCAGGGAGCCATTGGCAAGTCTGCTGTAATAGAGGTCAAAGATGCAGTAATGAATTTTGCTGAATAACAGCCGTGTCGTATGCTTCTGACCGACATTTCCACCACTGGCTAAACATGATATATGGGCAGCAAAGCCAGTGGCCATGATTACTCGGCATCTCTTCACCCGTTCCCATTTCTCTGCCTCTCTGTCAACGTTTCTTGCTCTCTGTGTTCATTTCAGTTGATCTTTCTGACATGCTATGCCCTATGCAGGCCCATTATTCCAGTGTGTTGCCACGTTTCCTGTTTATTGGATTTTGTCAAGAGTAGACAGAAAGAGAAACCAGGGACTGCGTTTTCTTAAACTCTGAGTGGTCACTGTGTAGATTTTTTAATTTAAATAATTACAGGAAGTAAGTAACGCTTTTTGATAAATATAACACTGTTATCTCTATAAAGCATCTTTAAGAAGCAACTTCAAGCCCCTCCTTGTTTTTCCTGCCTTTCCTATTATGTTGGGCTTTCAGGGTAAAGAAAATTAAAATTCAGTGCCACATGGACCTTTTTTTTATGCTAGGTCTAGTTAATCACTCACAGCTAAGTCTAAACCTCTCAGCAGAGTTGGTGTGATGATGCATTTGATTTGATCTGTCTGAAGTGAGATTAAGCTTTGACATCCCTCGAGCTTCTGCTTTCCTTTTTATGATGGGTAAACTTGTATTTGTGTCACATCAAAAACAAGATCTAATGATCTGTTCATAACCATCGAGCTGCATTTTCTCTTTCGCTTTATCTCAGAATCAAGCTTAAACGGTTTTAAAGACCTCATAAAATCCAAGTTTGAGTTGTATGGCTTTTAGTCCTGAGTTCATCTAAATGGCCGTGTACCACCATAAAAGTTGACTTAAATTAACTTAGCAGAATAAAACATTTAAAATGTATTTTTCTTGTGAAGAAATGGACCAAAAATATGGATTACTCTTAGATTTAATTTTCTGTCCAGTAAAAAGCTGTCTAAAGAAGTGGAGAACTTCTTTGCTTCAGGACTCTGCAAAATACTTATTTTATTGTATAAAATTAAATAGCATGTCAACAGTTTTTAATCATTGTTTTTGTTTTGTTTACCAGCAAAAATTTCAAAAAATCCTTAAGAAATATGTTTAGCCTAGTTTCAAAGGAAAATTACAACAGATAAGGTTCATAAGTGTGTTATATTCATGCTTAAAATGTGTTTATAACAAGAAATCAGCACTGCTTTTATCTGAAAAGTGGGCAATGTCATTATCATCACACACAAAAATAGTCACATTACACTGAAATTCACATAAAGATTAAAAAGTGCAAAATGTTTGAACACAGACAAAAATGGTTTAAACAAGTGTAATTTTTCAATAACTGAAGAATCACCCTTAACATCATACTACAACAAACTGTGCTTGTTACCGTCTCCCACAGCTGCGTATTGCAGTGTGAACGATCCGCCCAAGAATGGAGGAGTCATCAATAGGGTGAGAGATCGGCCAGGCAGCAGGGTCCAGTATTACTGCAACGCTGGCTACAGGCTCGTGGGTCACAGAAATGCCACATGCAGACTTCATCCTAATGGGCTTTACCAGTGGGACAATCCAGCCCCACTGTGCCAAGGTAACTCAGCAGAGATATTCACTGGCTCATTCTCCTCATTTAAATGACTGGGAATTGCCTTGAAAAGGCAACCTGCCTCCTCACATATGAAAAAATGTGCTCAAAAGCACCTCCGCACGCCTCGACGAGAAACCGCTTTTATTCCATTAAACACTTCCGTCGAGGACTGTGCAATGAGATCACGAGTGTCCTTTGTCCCAATGTCATAATGGGCGACTCTTCAGTCACGCTAAGACTAAGACAGAAATTTAATTGAATGTGTTTGTGTCGCGGGTTCTCTTAATTTCATTGTTCATGCTTCCTTCTCTGCTCCTTCCTCTTTTATTGAGGTGCTAATTTTATCCTTCAGCCTACGTGGCGTTTTGTCCGCCCTTTCTCCTTTCGCACTCCGAGCCCTCGTGTCTTCTGTTCCAGAGCATTGTCAAAGAAAATGGTCTCTTCTGGAGGTTTGCTGTGCGTTCATTAGCGAGACGAGTCATCCATCAGACGTGCACTTGCATAAAAATAGTGAGCGAATGAACTGTATTTAGGCCTAATTGTTCCAGCTGTTATTTGTGCAAGTTTAAAGCAGGTTAAGAGATGAGGCTGAGATGATTATATAACAATTAAGTATATTGTACTTTTCATGAATAATGTAGGAATAATAGGGTCTAAAACTTTTAAAAGAAAGTCATTGATGGTTTTTTTTTTCTAACAAACGTTCAGTGATAGAAGATGTGCTTAACTTTGAGAATATGTTGAACATTATTTCAGAATGTGAGTCTGAATGTGGTTTGTTATTTTATTGTTTTCTGAAAATTAACATTAACCTTTATTAATTTAAAAAAAAAATGATAGATAGATAGATAGATAGATTGATTGATTGATTACAGGTTGTACATTTAGCTAGACAGTTGAGAGTCGATGGATATAGATGAGCCATCCAATCAGAACATAAAAACTGCATCCCTGTTAGTACACAGCTCTTATGTCATGAGCAGGTGCGCTATCCAGTCTGCCATGACTCTGCCATGACCATTCTAGTGAATGAAAAGCTTCTTCTGACTGCCGCCCAAAAATGGTGCCCAGGGCCGCACTTAAATTCGGACCTTTTAAGGATGTTTCATAAAGATGCCAGCCAAACTTTCTATACATTTAACAAGCAAAGATTTTACTCATGGAATCTCATTAATCTTAATCACACAAAGGTAAATGACACCATTCAAAGGACTGGAGGTTATGGCACTAATATTCCTTTACCATTGCACGCAGCTCAGAATAGCCCTGGCTAGGCCCCATTTGTATTGAAGGGCATTTAGAATGGCTGCTAATTAAGGCCAATAATTTCTTTAAGTGGTGGGAGCGATCCATGCAGTCTGCCAGCAGCTCAGTCTGAGGTAAAGGAGGGCTCAGTGCCTGATTCTTATTCAGGTTGTGATAATTTTAACAAGGAAGCGCTTTAATTGGTCCCATTGCTTTCATCTGTGTGCCTGCCATTTTTAGAGACCCCCCTCATTTTTTTTTGTTTAAAAGAGCCAATTTCATATATGAATGTTTGCATGTAATAGAGGTCTGCTACCCGATCCGAGACCAACGGGACATGACTGACCAACGGGTTTTAAGTCAGGTTCAAGTCAGTTTTTCCAGTGGCACCTTACAATAAAGTCCCATTAGTTAACATTTGTTAATACATTTACTAGATCAAGGTTATGTTTATTTATATTGCACCTTAGAAGCAACATGAGTGCTGACAAAAGTGCTGCACAACAAACATAACAGGACACATCACTCTACAATAGAAAGCCTTATTAATTCAAGTAAAATTTACTAAACATCAAACAAATATAAAACATAATTATTACCTGTATACTAAAGATGTAAACAAGTTACGCATACGTCTGGGAAAATAGATATGTTTTAAGA
Source organism: Tor tambroides (assembly GCA_021397915.2). Taxonomy (NCBI): domain Eukaryota; kingdom Metazoa; phylum Chordata; class Actinopteri; order Cypriniformes; family Cyprinidae; genus Tor; species Tor tambroides. The sequence goes on along the minus strand of JAFVLL020036566.1, from coordinate 34,220 downwards.
GATGATTTAAATGTATATAGTGTCTAGGATGATCTAATAGAGAGAGGTAAGATGTTCCAAAGCTTTGGAGTCTGAACTGAGAAAGCCCTATTGCCTTTTTTACTATTGATGAGCAATATATTTAAAATAATGTAAATATAAACAGTAAATATACGTTTTTATTGTTAGCTCAAGTCATTTAATATTTCTTGGAATTTAATAACTTTTGAATTTAATAATTTATTAGTTAATTTTGTTAATTAGTTAATTAGTTAACATGTAGCACACAGCTTAAAAGTATTGTTCATTGTTAGTTAATGTTAAACAATGTAGTGAACTCATGTTAAGAAATGAAACCTTACTGTGAAGTTTTTCAACATATTGCATCAGATTTTGATTAGGTTTGGGTTTCTAATAAGTAAACAAACAAAACTTTTATTTTTCATAATATTTTATGGTTTTACCACCTTTGAGTGTTCCTGCAAAGCTCCTACTTCCAAGTGAGACATTTGTTATTACAACATCATACACTATAAAAAAATAATATGGTTGTATTTCTGTATGCATTATGCATAGAATCTAGAAACATTGTGCACATAATGCATGGTAATGTAAAATTCATCCAGTATGTAAAATGTTCAATATTCAAAATAATGAATAAAAATAATGAATAACTTTTAAATTTGCTATGCTGTATTATTATTATTATTATTATGAAAATCATGTCTTCAGTTTAATTATATTCCATAATTCACATTTCCACAAAAAAAAACAAAAAAACACACAATATATATAGCAAAACCAAAAAAGGAGATAAAAAAAATCACAATATATCCTATACTCTAAATGAAAAATAATGTAAATCACCTGTTCAAATTTAGCTTCAGTTTTGAAGAAAATATTTTTGTTGAGACTTCCTGTGTTTACAATGAGTGATATGGTATGATAGTGTTGCTGCTCATGTAGCGCTTTTTCTAGAAAGTCAAGTCAGTAGGTGTTGGAGGAATTTGAATAAAATGAGAGTTCCATATATAGATACGCTGTATAGCATGTATCCACCTGTAATGCTGTTTGTGTCTGATTGGCAGCTGTGTCTTGCGGAGTGCCAGAGTCTCCTGCTAATGGGTCGTTCCACGGCTTCCAATACACAGTGGGCAGTAAGGTGCAGTATCAATGCGAGGAGGGCTACAAGCCTGACGCGAGCAGCCTGCTCACCGCCGTCTGCCTGGAGGATGGCACCTGGAGCAACGTGGCACATCCTACCCGCTGTTTACGTGAGCAAATCAAGCCCTCTGTTTCTATGCCAACAGCATGTTAAAATCTACCGCCTCATTGAACCGCCACAGTCAGCCGCTTTCTCGCTCGGTTCCCCCTCTAAGAGTAATGCAGTGCAGGTAATTGGCAAAATGAACAATAATGACTTGATTTTTTGTGGTTTGGCAACTCAAACAAGACAAATGGTATGATGTGGCATGTCCCACCTCTGACCTGAATTACGATTAGCCTACAAAGCCGACTAAAGAGCCCACAGCCAAATAAACGTGTATTATGCATTCAGAGGTAACGGCGAGAAAGACGCTCATTACAACCGATGTTGCTACAGATAATGTCATTTAATATTATCATATTCCTCATCATCGATGGAAAGGAGAAAGGATGAGGCTTCTGCCCTTCTCCGTAACACTATGTCAAGGTGTTCTTTCATTCTAGAGCTTTCAGATGATAGTATGACATATCCACGGTGTCAGAGACTAGCTGAGATGTTTGTAATTATCTAAACAAGTGCGAACTGAGGGACGTGAAACCTTTGTCATGTAGAACATGGAGAGAGAACATTATGTGAGAGATAAAGGCAGGGGGAGGGAAAGATGTTTTGGTCTGCTTAAGATCTTCTTTAGTATACCTGACCCAGCTTGCATGCCTTTTTTTCCTCAAAGTTTGATGCGCCCATACCAAATTATGCTTCTTTTGAATCCGAGCTATGCACTGTGCTGTTCAATCAAAGGACCATCTGTTCCATGCTGGCTGCAATATTGTTACTCTGAAACCTTATGTTTCCACTTCAGTTTTCAACCACCTTTATATAAACACACAAGACAAATCAACCACATTTTCCGATCTTGAATGTGCTAACGAAACGAAACGAAAGCCAAGCCATTCATAGGTTCACTTAGAGTGAAAACTCTTTCAGACATTGCACTCTTTGTTTGAAGTCAGTCCAAGATTCTCAACCAATGGTGTGAGTTTGAGGCAGGACTACCTGCTTATAGAACAATGGCGAGTGAGAAATGTGTAATTTCACCCAAAAATACAAACCACCTCATCTGACACAGTTGAAATTTTGGACACAGCTTACGGGATGCTTATTAAATAGCATATTCTGGGTGCTTGTTGGCTACTCGTTAATTTTAAATAAAATAATTGATATTTTATTATAACACTTTATAATAACTTTCATTAATAAATCATTAACAAACATATAATGCATAACGGATCATTAGTTAATATATATATATATTCAAATAGCTAGAAACATGAGATAATGTACTTAATAATGTTTACTAATAAATTTATTAAGCATTATCTAATAATTAACAGATCATTATTTGATGTATTAAAATACTTACAAATGTCATTAAACTTTCAATTCATATGATCATGCACTTTTTTAAAAATCAGATGTTATACAATGATTAAAAGCTTTTGTTAATGCACAATAATATTGCTGCTATTGAGGATTATTACTGTGTATAATCATTGCATATTTTAAAAAAATTTGCATGAGCGTATGAACTGAAAGTTTAATGACATTTGTAAGCTAATGATCACTAACTAATGATCCGTTAAGCATTATATAATGTTTGTTATTTATTAATGAAGTTTTTACTCATTGTAAACCGTTTTTCAAAATCATTTGAAGATTTTTAAAAAGTGCATGATCATATGAATGAAAAGTTTAATGATGTTTGTAAGCACTGTAATTTACATTAAATAATGATCTAATCATTAGGTAATGTTTAATATGTAAATTAGTAAACATTAACAAGCACATTATCTCATATTTCTAGCTGTGCGAATATATATATATATATATATATATTAACTAATGATATGTTAAGCATTATAATGTATGTTAATGATTTATTAATGAAAGTGTTACCTGACATTTTAGTGCAATGTAATTTCAAGCACGTAAAGCAGCCTTTAAGAAGCAATGAGAAACATGCATCCAGTCAGGTGTGTCCTAACTTTTCACTGGTATTGTATATCTATCCCATGATTCCTGTAAGCTCTAGTTATTCCAGTTCTAGGACCCACAAGGTCATGGTTTTCCATTAATGCGTTCTTTGCCTTCTGTCCTGCAGCGGTTCAGTGCTCTAACATTGAGAGCATGCTCTCAGAACACATGGTGTGGCGTCTCATCTCGGGGTCACTGAATGAGTTCGGCACACAAATAATGCTGAGCTGCTCCCCCGGCTACTATCTGGTTGGCAGGAGGACCAACAAATGCTTAGCTAATGCAACCTGGGAAGGGCTGGAGGAGAAGTCTACCTGCAAGAGTAAGAATGCTTTTTCACAAACACAAGGGCACGCACGTACTTTATTGTCCATTTTGGAGCTTGGCTGTGTAAATCATCATCCACTTGCATTGTATGGAAATAAAAAGAACCTCTGTCTGTCATCTTTTGTGTTTCACAGAAGAAAGCAAATCACATGAAAGTGCATAATTGATGATAACATTTCCATTTTGGGCTGAACTATTCCTTTAAGAAGACCCCACAAAAAAGCACAATTGAATTCCAAATTCCACTCTTGGGATTTCACGAAAAGATCACTGTGTTAATTACCAAACAGGATCCATTGTGAGCTAACGAAACAAATTCATTAGGGTAGCTAATATGTCTGAAATCTGGCCGCTCTCTATACCACGTCTCGTTTATTTCTCCATTGATCCAAGCGTAATCCTCTGGATTTAGCATGCACGCATAAGACACCATCCACTGCTTAGTCAGTTCTGATCGTGGCCTGGTTTCCACCGCAGGGACAGGCTATGTAAACAGTATCACGGTGATTAAGTGTTCGGTGAAAAATGCTTTAACTAATTCGAGGTCAAATGTAAATATTCTAATCAGAGACAGCTTAAGTTTTAATGTGTTTACGCGCCATGATGAGTAAGTTAAGGAAAGGAACAGATGCAAACAGCTGGGGCTTAAATTGTAATTGGACTTCTTAAAATGTCATCAAATAAATGTGTGTTGATTGTATGACTAGTGCACGCACCTAACAATGCATTAGTGTTGTTTGCTAAGGTAAGCATCACTATTACTATTGCTCATACTCAGGGTTATGGATTTGAACAAATTCCTAAGCTCAGGTATGAAATCTTGTGCATGTAATCCTGTATTGTTAGTGCTACGGGCGAGAAATAAAACCTCAAATTGTGCTTATTCTTTAAGAAAGAGATTAAGTGACCAGATTTATGATTTTCACCTGTTAGACAAATATACAGTCTTATAGGCTTATACTGAAGCAGGAATATGAGCCACATCTGATACCACAATATCACAGAGACTTTGAGGTGGCTTCTTTTGTTTAGAGACCACACAGAACACCTTAGCATCTAAATGTGTTTTTTAAAAAAAAAACAACCTTAGTCACCGCATAGCGACACGCTGACACTCAAAACTCCCTAGCCCCTAGCACCATGGCAAAAGTTTTAAATGGCCAATCACTGCTCACATTTGCTTCAGAAAATGTAAGAATCTAGTGGTAACACTTTATTTTAAGGACCAATTCTCACTATTAACTAGCATGCATATTGGCTGTTAATTAGCACATATTTTTTCTGCATGAGTATATTTTAGATCCCTTAAAGGAGTAGTTCACTTCCAGAACAAAAATTTACAGATAATGTACTCACCCCCTTGTCATCCAAGATGTTCATGTCTTTATTTCTTCAGTCATAAAGAAATAGTTTTTTGAGGAAAACATTTCAGGAGTTATCTCCATATAATGGACTTCTATGGTGCCCGCGAGTTTGAACTACCAAAATGCAGTTTCAGTGCAGCTTCAAAGGCTCTAAACGATCCCAGCCGAGGAAGAAGGGTCTTATCTAGCGAAACGATCGGTCATTTTCTAAAAAAAATAAAAATGTATATACTTTTTTTTTACCTCAAGCGCTTGTCTTGTGTAGCTCTGCAATGCGCATGCGTACTCTGTGCAGTCCCGTTCGAAATAGTTAGGGTATGTCGAAAAACTCCTATCTCATTTTCTCCTCCAACATCAAAATCGTCCTACATCGCTGCAGAAGTACCAACCCAGTGTTTACAAAGTGAACATGCAAAGAAGGTCAAACGCCCTTTATAAAAAAAAAAGGTAAAACAGCGATGTAGGATGATTTAGGATGATTTTGAAGTTGGAGGAGAAAATGAGATGGGAGTTTTTCGACATACCCAAACTGTCATGAACCGGAATGCACAGAGTTCACACAGAGAGCGTTTGAGATTAAAAAGTATATAAATTGCATACAAATTTTTTTTTTTTAGAAAATGACAGATTGTTTCGCTAGATAAGACCCTTCTTCCTCGGCTGGGATCGTTTAGAGCCGTTTGAAGCTGCATTTAAACTGCATTTTGGAAGTTCAAACTCACAGGCACCATAAAAGTCCACTATATGGAGAAAATTCCTGATATGTTTTCCTCAAAAAACATAATTTCTTTACGACTGAAGAAAGAAAGACATGAGGGGGTGAGTACATTATCTGTAAATTTTTGTTCTGGAAGTGACCGTCTTTAATCCTGCCCCATACCTAAACATACCAACTACCATATTAACTATTAATAAGCAAATAAGCAGCAAATTTATTGACGCAAGAAAGTTTATTGACGCAAAAGTTGTAGTTAATTGTTAGTTAATCATGGGAATTGTACCTTAAAGTCTGACCAGTCCAGTTTAATTTTAGTGTACATTTTATTTTTTTTCCACTTGCAGTTCTTCTTAACTTCTTAACTTGCAGTTCTTCTTAAATTTACTCTAATTAATGTATTAAGTATAAATATAACATGTAGCCTCTTTTTTAATATGAGGTTATAAAATAAATATGGATGAACAACTGTTTGCTAAATATAGAAATCAAACTATTGTAAACAATTAAAAGCTATTTAAAAGTTTATTTATAGTGGTGGAAAGTTTCCCTAATATATTTATGTACATTTTAACTTAAAGTCTGTATTTTGATAAAACAATTGACAAGTCATATCAGTAGTTTAAGTACCAGTGAAATGTTTATGTGATTATCTTTATGAAACTAGAATTGTATGTATGTAGGTATTTAAAGTGTGACAGTAAACTAAATGTTCTATTTAATTCCCGTTTGCATACTTCCATTTGTGTGTGTGTGTGTTTGTGTGTGTGTGTGTGTGTGTGTGTCTGTGGATTTTTTTTTTTTTTTATACTTCTATACTACATTGATAAAAAGTATGTGAGAAAACAGTAGTAAATTATAAAGTGTCCAAACATTTGACTGGTAGTTTAATTCTATCACCCTTGACATGTCCACCAGTATATAATCACATCTGTGTTGCTTTTAGCCATGCCCCATTCACCCCTCCATTTCCTGGTAGCTAGTAGTCACTGTGAATAAGAATGGCATATTGTGTACGTCATCAGTGTGACCTTTTTTCAGCTAAAATGACCATGTGTATTGAAGATATTGCATTGGCTATTTCCTCCAGTCATTTCCTGTGGGGAGCTTCCATCCCCTCCTAATGGCAAGAAGATGGGCACCCTGACTACCTATGGCGCCACAGCTATCTTCATGTGTAACACAGGATACACTTTAGTGGGCTCGCACGTGAGGGAGTGTCAGGCTAACGGTCTCTGGAGTGGAGATGAGACCAAATGTCTGGGTAAGTAGCATCTTTCAGCAGGGCTTCTGTGATTGGACGTTATTATTACGGAACCATTCATGTGTAGAGAAAAGCAAATCTGTTTACTGGATGTTTTCCTACTCTATTATATATATGCTTGTATAGTTCTAGTTATTGTACAGCACTAAGAACAATGTGATTTCCCTAAGTAGGACATGTTCCTGGAAAAACATCCTTTGTTAGTCCCAGAACAACATTCCTATCAGACATTCACAGCCCTAACCCTTAATTGACACAGTCTTGTGTTGCCAGTATTAATTTATAGCTTCTGTAGTGCTAGATAATACTGGGAATAAGGAGAATCCTTGAACAAGCATTGAGAGCAGCTAAACTAAGATATGCCACTGTCTGACGATCAGCGCTGACCCTTAGACACATCACCTGCTGCTTGACCAAACAGCACGGAGGGCATTTCATCAAAATGTCAAGCGGTGACTGCTGGAGTGCTCTCTGAACGTACTGTAGCGCCGCTGATGTGTCCAAGCTTCATGCATAGTTGGATTTTGTGTTTGTTTAATAACAATATTTCATTTTCATGAGACGTTTGTTGATTCTGACCACTTTGAATGTTTTTCAGCTGGCCATTGTGATTCTCCGGATCCGATTGTTAACGGCCACATCAGTGGTGATGGATCTAGTTATAGGGACACAGTCGTTTATCAGTGCAACCTGGGCTTTCGGCTCATAGGGACGTCAGTTCGTATCTGCCAACAAGACCACAGGTGGTCAGGCCAAGCACCTGTGTGTGTTCGTAAGTGTCTTGTATTTTATTTATTTATTCATTTATTATTTTTTGTAACACTTTAGTATGGGGACCAAATCTCACTATTAACTAGTTGATTATTAGTATGCCTATTAATAACATATTAGCTGTTTATTAGTACTTATAAAGCACATACTACATTCTGCATGACTATATTCTACATCTCTAATCCTACCCAATGCCTAAACTTAACAACTACCTTACTAACTATTAATAAGCTGCAAATTAGGAGTTTATTGAGTCAAACATTATAGTTAATGGCTTGTTAATAGCAAGAATTGAACCTAAAGCGTGACCTTATTTTTTTATTTTATTTTTTTAATGAATCAATTTTAGTAGGTCTGTCAGATGATTCAAATGTTTAGTTTTAGATTATGTATGTTTAGATTAATTACTTAAATCTTTTATATAATAATTAAATTAAGTCAAGTCAAATTCATTTATATAGCACTTTTCACAATATACATTGTTTCAAAGCAGCATGTTTATAATATTTATATGTTAATATCTGGGAGATTATATAATTTACTTTTTGTGGTGATACAAGCAATCAAGCAGTTTAATAGTGAGAATATTAGTAAAAAAAATAAAAATTAGGTAGTTGAGATTTGCTGTATTGTACACATTGCTTCATGTAATCCAAATAAAGTTGGATATACTATATTTCCAACTTTATATCGAAAGCTGTTACATAATACAGTTTATATTTTTGTGTCAATATCAACAAAAACAGCTGAGATTTGCTATATATTGCTTTACATTTAGCATACTGTATATATGCAGTTAAAGTAGGATGTACTAAATATCAACTTTTAATATATCGATGGGCAATACATTTTACATTTACATTTTTTGATTTTTTGAGTTTGCTGGGATTGAAAAAACGTATAGTAGTTGTATAAATTGTTATTTATTATTAATTTTGTTAATCTGAGTTATTAATTTTTTATCCGGTGATCTTGATTCATAACAAGACATCAGATTTTTTGCTGAAGAAAGTATTAATTTGAACAAAAAGTGTCTTTAGAAGTCTTGTTTTCTTTCCTTTTCTTGAAATTATTATTATTTTTTATTGTATAGTTTTTGTTTTGTTTTTTGGTAACACTTTATTATAGAAACCAATTGTTACTATTAACTAGTTGCTTTTTAGCATGTATATTATCAACATATTGGCTGTTTATTAGTGCTTATAAAGCACATATTTTGCATGACAATATTCTACATCCCTAATCCTACCCTAACTATTAATAAGCAGCAAATGAAGAGTTTATTGAGGCAAAAGTTGTATTTAATGGTTTGTTAATAGCGAGAATTGGACCTTAAAATAAAGTGTGACCGTTTATTATTATTATTATTATTAAAAAAAGTTAATGTTTAATTTTAGGGATGCACGATAAATATCGGGCGATATATAATGCGCATCTTGTCAGTAAAGCCGGTTCTGTAATCAGCGGTAAATGCCATCACGTGCCTGATTTCACATTGAGCAGCATTTACTACACAGAGCCGTTGTTCACTGACAAGCTGCGCAAATCCACGTTCATTATCAGCGTGGTTTTGCGCAGCTTGTCAGTGAACAAGCGGCTCTGTGTCAATGCTAAATAGAAATCGCGCCTTCGTGATGGGTTTTACCGCTGATCCCAGGGCAGAACTACTGACAAGATGCGCATTAAATATCGCCCGATATTTATCGTGCATCCCTATTTAATTTGCAACCCTATTTTTTAAGTAAAAATTTGTAACTTCAACATATGCACAAGCCTTGTCAGCAGCTTCAAAAAGGAAGTGATTGACCATTCTCCCTTTTTTTAACAGCCATAACCTGCGGCCATCCTGGAAACCCTGCAAACGGTCGGACAAACGGCAGCGAGTTTAATCTCAACGACGTGGTCAACTTCACCTGCAACACAGGGTATTTGTTACACGGTGCATCCAGAGCGCAGTGTCGCATGAACGGACAGTGGAGCAACCCTCTTCCTGTGTGCAAGGGTAAGAACCTTTCAATAAACACGATTTTACTGTATATCAAACGCTTTCAGGCAGCCTGTCCCTTGTTGAGAATCTCAGCGGAGACGCAGCCTTGAACACCATCTTGTTATGCGAGAAGCTCCTTAGTGAGGCTGTTTAACACCCACAGCTCATGGGCTTAGCATTAACAGAGCGAAACCAGCATCTGTGCTCAGCAGTCTGAGTCAGCCAGTGAATGACAAGAAGCAATGTGCAAATAATTCTCTGTATGTCATTTCCCATCTTGAAGTGTCGATTTGAAGGACAAATGGGTCTGCAGCAACCCGTGTGACATTGTGGGATGCTTTCTGACATTAAGTAGGAGTAACTGTGCACATCTTGTCACTTTAATGATTAATTAATGTGCGAAGGAAGTTGTTGATGGTGGCCTGGTGAAATTGAATCGTGACGGAAAATGGAGGCAGGTCAATGCTTCTTAGATGGACAATTCCCCACAGGCTCAGCCAGAGCCCAGGGACGAAGCACTCAGCAGGGAGAAGGGCTGACGTTCCTCTGAGTGGATGCATTGTTCCATAAAACAAGTCCAATATTGAGTTGATGTGAGCTTTGTATTTTTGCTGGTATTTAGAAACTAACTAGACCTTTTTTATGGCCAGTTTAATAGTTTTGACAAAACTGTGCATATATTACACTAGTAGGAAATAAGGACATTTATTATTGGTATAATTGTAAGCTTATTATTATCCAATTGTAAAAAAATTTAGGCATGCACAAAAGATGTGTAGAATTGTCATATATAAATGAAAAAGGTAGAATTCTAATACACAGTTGTTTAAAAGGTAGAACTGTCATACCATTACATAAACAGTAGAACTGCTACTACACACAATTTTAATTGCCATATAGAATTTACACATAAATGAGAAACCAAGAATTGTTATATATAATAAAAAAAATTAATTGACATACACAAACAAAAAAACAAGTAGAACTCGCATATTCATTTGTAAAAAAGATGAGTTGTCACAAACAATTAAAAAAAAAAAAACACAATTCTCATAAGTAATTGTTATTGTTTTCCAGCTGTCAACCATATTACAATTATATGCCTTATTCTTATACTGAGCTTCTTTGATAAGATATTTATTTTTAAGATACACTCAGATCAAATCATGATGAACAAAAACAACACACAATAACAGGTGCCAATTATCAAGTTTTTAGCTGCTTGTCCACCCACTTTTCCTCTCCCAGGGGGCTTAATTGAGTGTCAAGACACTGACAGCTGCCACCGAGGCAAGGCAGTCTGGTTTATTTCCCCTGGACATGGCCTCAACTTCTATCTTTTTTTTTTTAAAATTGCGATGGGCAGTAACTGAATTTGTAACTGCATGGTCGACACAGCATGCCAAGAACAGCATGTACCCGGTTTGAGTACAGAAAAATGTAATATGACCACATCTGTCAAAATCTGTCGCTACAGTGTAGAAAGAATCAGCTACTTGTGGAGAATAATGTTCACTGCGTGAACAGATATGTCAACTTTAGATCAGAATGCATGCATGACATGTTCTAGGTATGCACGGGAAAACAAAAGACCCTTGACTGTTGAGGAAGTGCACAGATGAAAGGCAAAGTAAGTTCTGAAGGAGCACAATTCACCCTCTTATAATCCATATCTTCAAAAAGAAAGTGCGGTTTACGGTTTGGAGTTGATTGAAATTGCTCCAGAGGCTGCACCAGTGATCCTACTGTTCAGCCTCCTCCATTGATTTCTTCTGTCTCTCCTCACTCTTGCTTCCCTGTCAGACATTAAGCATCTGGCTGTTTTTATCTTGCAGTGGTAAACTGCTCTGATCCAGGCTTTGTGGAGAACACCATTCGTCACTCTCAACAGCGCTACCCCGAGAGCTTCAACTACAGAAACACCGTGATGTATCACTGCAAGAGGGGCTTCTATCTGCTCGGCTCCTCCGTCCTCACTTGCCAGTCAAATGGCTTCTGGGACAGATCACTTCCTAAGTGCCTTCGTGAGTGATAGCCTCGTATTTCGTCCAATACACGCTCGTCAGAGATTCATACAGTGCCAAAAACGGCTTTGCTGTTGTATGCATGTGATGGAATGCTTCAAAAAAAAAAAAAAAAAATTCTAAATTAGAATTATGGTTCTTGTTTCCAGTAATATCCAGCATTCTTAAAACAAGCTCAATTCATTGGAGAAAAAAGATTGTACAAGATTATTAAGACCTTAATAATTTTTTGCCAATTAAATAAAAAAAATAAACTTAGTTCATACTTGTATCCTATAAGTCTTATACAAGTTAATTAGATATTTAGATATCTTTGCTTAAAAAAAATCTTCTGACTATTTACCATTTCGGTTTTTCTTTTTTTTGTTTTTTACCATTAATATCTTTAGCACTTGTTCAATTCAATTCAATTCAGGTTTATTTGTATAGCGCTTTTTACGATACAAATCGTTGCAAAGCAGCTCTACAGGAATTTAAGTTTCCACAATATATTTATATATTGTAGAACCTTAATATATTTAACTTATGGTATTTCTGGTATTTGGTAATTCTGTATGTTGTCTGAGTGTCCTCTGAGGGGTTGGCATTATCTTCTCTCAGGTGTTCGGCCATCTCAGATCATTAAAGGGGTTGGATCCAGATTGGAGCTTCTGTAATTCCTAGTTACCACGGGACGTTAATCCCGTGGCAGAAACAGAGAAACAGATAGAGACATAATTAGCATAGCTGCTGTTCCATCTAAGTAAAAAATAATTGTTCAACCCAAGCTAAAGAATTATAATAATGTGCATTTGACCAGATATAAATGCAGTACAAGATTATAAGATGCATTATGTGAATGCTTGGCTAAAGAGATGTGTCTTTAATCTAGATTTAAACAGAGAGAGTGTCTCTGAACCCCGAAACTTTATCAGGAAGGCTATTCCAGAGTTTGGGAGCCAACTGCGAAAAAAACTCTACCTCCTTTAGTGGACTTTGCTATCCTAGGTACTACCAAAAGTCCAGAGTTTTGTGACCTTAGGAAGCGGTTTGGATTGTAGTGTGGTAGAAGACTAGGTAGGTATGCAGGAGCTAAACCATTTAGGGACTTATAGGCAAGTAATAATATTTTGTAACTGATACGGAACTTAATAGGTAGCCAGTGCAGAGACCGTAAAATTGGGGTAATATGATCATATTTTCTTGACCTGGTAAGAACTCTAGCCGCTGCATTTTGGACTATCTGTAGCTTGTTTATTGATGACGCAGGACAACCACCTAGCAGTGCATTACAATAGTCCAGTCTAGAGGTCATGAATGCATGAACTAGCTTTTCTTGTGCACTAAAGGGAATAATTTTAGAGATGTAACTTTTCAGAGAGGGCTTTAGCATTCTGACAGTGTGCTTTACCATGCTAAAAGTAACAATAACTGTTGAACTGTCAGCACACTGAAGCCATCTCTTAGAAGTTGCATTTCTAAATTCATCCCCTTAAAAGCTCCACTACTACAGCCATAAAGGACCACTTTTGTAACAAACACAAGGCTTTTGTAAACAAGACAATTACTGCACTGTCAAAGTGTTCTTGGAATAGTTGGTCAGTATACAAATGCAGACAGACATCTTTTGCCATTGTCTCGCATCTTTTTTTTTTTTTAGCTTGTCATACTCTGGGCATTGTATTTTTAAGTGTATTTATAACTTGACACTTTGTATTTTAAATGTGTCAAGCTAAAAATAGTTTAACATGACTCACGATTTTTTTTTTTTTCTAGCTGTTTAAATGCAAGCAGCCTATGTGATTGCCTCTTAGGAAAATGTCTGATTGGTGTCTGAATGTGGCTATGTTTGAAGAAACAGTATAATACCATACTGCATTTACTCTTTCTGCAGTATATGTAAGCAGTGCTCTGTAATTTATCCTACAATGCGGTGTGGTTGACTTGACCATTAATTTTAAGTTTTCAGTGTGATGGATGAACCAGAACGAATATCCGCTGTGATTTTACCATCTCCTTCTTGACTATTTGATCAGACTGGCAAATTATATTCTTACACACACAAAAAAAGAATAAAATGCAAATGAACCATATTAATTTCCAAGGTTTTGACTGGAAACCACCTGCTGAATTAAACAGGCCTCAAAGGTTAGGTCACAACAGTGACAACAGTGTAGCTTATGCCTGCTGTTCACACTTACCATTAAAAAAAAAGAAGCAGTATACTTTGCAGTATACTGAAAAACAGGGTAACCAGGCCGTCATGGTTGATTTTAAAAATGTAGATGTAGTTTTGCACATCCTTATCAAGGCTTTAAAATGATATATTATTGTAAGTGGGGTTGCATCTAAACAACCACTGTTTCCATGATAATTGTGAAACAAAAAATAAATAAATATCATCCATTTTGAGGCAATGTGGCACAGTTACAACTTTTTTTAATAATATGCAAAAGAACACTGAAGTTTTAGCAGTTTTGAAGTATCTTATCAGAGATGTTCCATCCTCTTTCTTCTGCCCCCCCATAGCAATATCCTGCGGTGATCCCGGCACACCGCCATTTGCTGTCATGTCGGGCCAGAAGTTCACCAACAGAGCCGTGGTCCATTACTCCTGCAGCCAGGGCCGAACTCTGGTAGGGAACGCCACGCGCCAGTGTCTGGAGGATGGCCGGTGGAGCGGCTCGCCACCCTACTGCTCAGGTACGAACATCAGCAGGTGGCAGAGCCTCAGGGCGGGAGACTGCAGACCAGCCGGCTGATCTTTAAACCTCTGTCTGAGCAGCTCAGCTTACTTCAGACTTAAGTGTCTGCCTGAGCTCAGACAGATCTTAAAGTTTAAACAGTAACTGCTGTTGACATCAGCGCCGACAAAGTTCTTGTTTCCTCAGAGTCCAGAAGATGTGCATATCACACAGATCTCTGACATTATAAGTTTATGTGATGCGTTTATAAAATAATAACACAGACCAGCCTACCCTGGGCTAGAGCACACCAGTTTGGTCAGAAGTACACACATTCATTTCGTTCAGCTAATTTTAGCAGTAACATACCCACATTTAAGAGAGATCCAGCGCGAGTTCTGAAATTGATTTGTTGCTACAGAAGATTTCCAAATTCATGTTGAAGAAGGAATCTACCAATCCGAGAAATCAAAAAAAGAAAGAAAAAAAACAGAAAAAACTCAGCAGTGACACCCACACCCTATAAATCATTGAAAATTCTGTATTCAAGTTAGTGTCCTACGACATATATATTTGAGTAACACTTCACAATAAGATTCCATCAGTTAACATAAGCAAATAACAATGAGCAGTATACAACATTTGTTAATCTTTGTTAAAAGTTAATTAATAAAAATACAATTCTTAAATTTGTTAATGTTAGTTTACAGTGCATTAACTAATGTGAACAGATACAACCTTTGATTTTAAACATGTATTAGTAATGTCGAAATTAACTTAAATTTGGATTAAGGTGCTGTACTGTTTGTTTATATTTACTAGTTAACTAGAAGTGTTGTAAAGGGTTACGTGTATTTGTATATATCTGAAGACTGAAAAAAAAACTTAAAATGTAGCATTGCTATAAAAGTAGTCTTATATTTTAGCGCCTTTTTATTTAATTGTCATTCATGGCTTGAGTACTTCAATAATTTTTTAAATAAGTGAATAAACTTCAGTTTGGTATGATTTTCAAATGAGTTGTTGCTTTGAATCAAATGTAATTCTAATGTTTGTTTGTTTGTTTTTTCTCTGTTTTTGGCCTGCGTCATAAGTCTTTATTTAATAATTGTTTGAAATCCCTGTGGAGAAAAACATTTCTCTAACCGAGGCTGCTGAGAAAGTGGGCGGTCAATGAGAGTCATGCCTTTGTCCAAATTTTAGGTGATAATCCGGGATTCTGTGGCGATCCGGGAATTCCTCCTCACGGTTCTCGTCTTGGGGAGGAGTTTAGGCATAAAAGCCTCCTACGGTTCACGTGCGAAGCGGGCTACACGCTGATCGGATCTTCCGAACGCACATGTCTGCAGAACGGGTCCTGGAGCGGAACCCAGCCTGTGTGTGAAGGTGAGGGTCACAGATACCTGGAGAGAGACACACAAGGTGAAATTCACCAGGATTTTGCTTTGCACTTGAGCTTAATTAGATCAGAAAGGCAAGCGTTCCTCCGAGCAAACTGTGATCCAGTACAGGCAAAGGCCTAATGAGAAAAATGTATGCTTGAGAGACTAGGGGGTTTTTAGTTTGTGCCTTTAAAAAGGTTTAAATATATTCTTAGAAACTAAAGCAGGCTCAAATTGCAACATGTTCTCTTTGTTTCTGAACCTCGCTTAACCTGCTCTGCTCACTCTTTTCCTGAATTGTACACTGTAATTAGTGTAAAATTGATCTTTTGATGCTAACTGGCCTAAAATCGGTAATTGCCAGTTAACTCAATGACTCTGGTTAGTGGAGCCACACAAAGGGTCTGTCATTAGCATGGTGTGTAATGATACATTGCTTTAATAAGGATTTGTGAATAGCCCGCTCTAGCTAACTGCTAATGGAAATACAGGACGTTTTGACATGAATCAGAGTCTGAGCAAAGTTTTTTTTTTTTTTTTTTTTTTTTTTTTTTTTTAAATTGTTATTGAAAAAGTTCAACTGGTTTCCTTATTAAGAGAAACCAGACTGAGAGTTTAAAATCAATAAAGTAGTAGTTTATTCTTTGCAGTTCCTAGACAATCCAGTTATTTTTGCGACTGACCTTATTGCATATGCATTTGTAGGAGTTTCCCCTTCAGTTGCAAAATTTATGGGAGGAAAGTATTTAAATAAATCATGTAATGTGATTTAATAAGGTTTGCAGCAGTCAGTTTAATGATAATATGTGTCATTATTTAAAGCTTGGAAAGAGCATTAAATGTATTGAGAGGTGATTGTACATATTCATGTTCTTGTTTTCCTCCATATTTCCCAAATGCAGTCCCTGTATGTATTTTGATCGCCCACTCTTGCCTGAGTCTGTTAGCAAATGTTATACAAATTAGTGTATGTATAATTTATATTTAGTTTAACGGAACTAATCAAATTTTCTATCTGATTTAACAACACCTATACATTCATCAGTTTCATTGCACAGCTCCATTGTATATCTCAATCTGTAATTTTCTTATTCTCAAGCGAAAACAAAATAATAGCACTCAGCAAATAAACCTCCTGGAAGCTAGAAGTCGAAATCACCCCAGGAAGTATTTATACCGTATTATTAGAGGACAACAACAATGTGCCCAGTAGCTTAATGTGTTTTATCACTAATTTATTTGTTTTTGCTACAGACAGTACGATGGGGTTGCGTAAAATAGATCGATAATATACATTATTCAGGGCACATTCATAATTGAATAAGGGCTTTAACACATGGCTGAGACAGATCGCTGTGGGGGGTAACTCAGTGGTGGGCTTTGTAAGGACACAGACAGTAGTTTCCAGATACTAGAAATAAAACACAAGCCTGTTGCCACTTACAAATAATGACTTAAAGTTTGGAACTGCATCTGTTTACAGCAACCCTCCACTGGGATCCCATTAACTCTTAATTGGTCCAGTTTTTCTCTATTTACTTAAACTGTATATTATTTAATCCAAGAGGATATGAGGACCAAATTACAGCTACAAGGCTTGATGATAATTAATAAAGATTAAGTAAGTCCTTTATGTCTCCAACTATTTCAACAACAGTTCTGCTGATTAAAATAACCCAGAGAGGCTAAAACTTCAAAGATAATTGTAGAAGTTTTTAATATCATAATGATTTCTTAACTATAACTTAACCAACAACCAGTTCATCTTCAATATGCTCTTGGAGCATAAACAACACTGTTAAATTCTTGTTTCTTCAACAGAAATAAAAATGAGTAATTTAAATATAATTTATAGTTGTGCTTTGTTCATCATAATATAGAAAGCATTAGTGCAAGCTGTGTAATATGGACACCCAATATAAGGCTGCTACCATGCCTCTCTGTGCATCTCTTTAAATTCTAATACATCTGAGTTATAATTATTGCTATTTAAACGTACCAAAAAATAAATAAGTAAATAAAGTAGGAACTGAATTGATTTACCCTGCCAACAACCCTCTAGGCTGCCAAACACTCTTAATTTATTGTTCTTTGTTTCCACAATAGCAGTCAAAATGTATCATTTTAATATTGTTGGCTGTTGCACGTGAGTCGTCATGATTTAGAAAAGCACTGGTGAAAACTGTCGTATGGACGCCCAACCAATATATGGCTGTCAAGCATGTCTGTGCTATTAGAATTCGAACTCTAATTAACCACATTGGAGCATCATCTTTACTGCCCTTATCTGAAAATGCCACTTCAAAGTATGAAGGAAAAAAAATAAAAACTCGTCAAAAGCTCCAACTAATTGGAAATGGAAGTTCATCTACCTTGCCAACAAAACTCTGCAGGCTTTAAAACACGGTGCTTGTGGTGTAATTTGAAGTGTTTTGCTTGTGGTGCTAGCCCTTAGATATGTTTCACAGAAGCTCTTCTCTAACACTTGTGTTTTCAGTCCCACAGAGCTGCGGTCTTTTACTCTTCACATTCTCTCTTTAACTTCTTCAGTCTTTGATTGCCTTCCCAGCTGTGTCCTGTGGAAATCCTGGAACGCCAGCCTACGCCAGGATCGTTTTCAGCGACGGTATGCTGTTTCCTAGCTCAGTGACTTATGCCTGTTGGGAGGGCTACAAGACCTCTGGCCTCACCACTCGCCATTGCACCACCAATGGCACCTGGACCGGCTCAGCACCAGATTGCATTGGTCAGAACAGCAACCTTTACTCTCTTTGATTATCGCTAATTTTTTTGCCCTGCTTTTGTAATTACACAACCATTGCTTATGTAATGTTGACGACATATTCAAGATTCTACACTATTTGTAGATCAGCAATTAATTTGTGACATTGATCATATTTTTCTATTAAAGGGTAGATATTTGTGATTCCACTGAGGCACAAAATGGTCTTAGGAACATTCTCAAATCATACTGGAAAAACATGATCATCAGGTTCCACACAAATTTGTGGAGCTCTATTGCTGCTGTCGTAAAAACAAAAGGTGGACGGAACAAACTACGAAGACATTCTGACATTCCATGTTATTTTTTCACTCAGAATGTTATTCTGATAATATACATTTTAATGAGAAATAAAAAAAACTAATAAAATAAAATGAAACAAAGCACATTACATAAAGGCAATTTGTAAACACTCCCAACTTTGGAATTACATGAAGGTGAAAATAATGTGAACCCAAATGTCATGGAACGTTTTGAACATACAGTATTCAGACCCGTTTTCTCATTTTGTCATGTTGCATATTTATTCTATAATGGTTTACTTTTTTGTTTGTTTGTTTGTTTGTTTGTTTTTTACACCCCTTTTTTATACACCCTATACCCACATCTGTCTATATAAGGTCTAACAGCTAAAAATGCATGAAGTTGTATGGGGTGCAGACTGATATGAACAGAAATAATTTAGTATCAACAGTGTATATACTGTCAAACCAAAATTTATTCAGACACCTTCAACATTTCTCACATTATCACAGTTTATTCACTATAGTTTAGAAAATGGTGATCAAATATGACAAGAACTCAAGAGTTAAACTGTGTCAGAACAAATTCATCTTGATAATGTCAGATAACTTTGATAGAAAGGTATGTAACAAAACGTAAACAAACAAAACGGTCAGGTCAAAGTGTCCAAATAAAATTTTTATCAGTTTTACTGGTAGTCCACTGTATGAAGAATTTTTGGGTATAATATGTCACAGTTTACTTTATTTTGCTAACCTCACTTACATAAATGAACTGTAGTGTCCTGCACACACTAGTAAAAAATATAAAAAATTATATCTGGTGTCTGAATAATTTTTGGTTTGGTGTGTGTGTGTGTGTATATATATATATATATGTGTGACCCTGGACCACAAAACCAGTCTTAAGTCGCTGGGGTATATTTGTAGCAATAGCCAAAAATACATTGTATGGGTCAAAATTATTGATTTTTCCTTTACGCCAAAAATCCTTAGGATATTAAGTAAAGATCATGTTCCATGAAGATATTTTGTAAATTTATTACCGTAAATATATCAAAACTTCATTTTTGATTAGTAATATGCATTGCAATGCTAATGCAACTTTAAAGGTGATTTTCTTAATATTTCGATTTTTTTGTACCCTCAGATTCCAGATTTTCAAATAGTTGTATCTCAGCCAAATATTGTCCGATCCTAACAAACCATACGTCAATGGAAAGCTTATTTATTCAGCTTTCAGATGATGTATAAATCTCAATTTTGAAAAATTGACACTTAAGACTGGTTTTGTGGTCCAGGGTCACATATATATATATATATATATATATATATATATATATATATATATATATATACTACGGGGCCGTTGAATGCTTGAATCTGATTGGCTGACGAACGTTCTAAGGTGTGCAATTATTTTCAGGGAAACGCACGGCGAAAGTAGTTCCAGGCAGTTCTTGACCGCATTACAGTTCCGTATCACTTCGCCAAATGATTTTGGTTATTTCAAAAGGTCTTACAACAGCAAAATAACCAAAACCCACAACGACACTGGCCAAACACACAAATATAGTAAGCAATGGGATAAAAATGACAGATCAGTTCCATGTTTTGCCACAAAATTACGTTTTATGTACGTAAAGCACATACTCTATTTCTCCTGCTCTCTCTCACTTACAGACACACACACACACAGTTTACACACATGGAAACATACGCGTTAATGTTGTTAGCGCTGCTTTGATGACTTTGTCAGTAAATAGTTTAGCAACTGAAAAGAACATGACATTTCTCACAAGCGAATCGAGATAACAGCGGCACTGTTCGTGAGGAAAATGAACTTAAAGTTTCATTAGTAGTGACGCTGCTGCCGAACACTTTTGAGAGACAGACTCCAAGAGGTCGGCTAATTCACTCACGCTCAATCTCTCTCTTTCTCTCTGTCTCTCCCTCTCTCTCTCATAACTTAGTTATTAGCTGCATTTGTCTGTTGTCAACGGCTCAAGCCTCAGTTACTTGGTCTGAAATTATGTTTTGGAATTAGCAACGGGGCGATGAATGAGATGCGGAAGAAATAATCCTACTCACAATAGCGATTTAAGTACAAAAACCGGACGAATCCCTTGAAATATATCATCTGATCGATGTGTTGAGGTGTGGCAACCGTAGTATAAGCGGAATAATTGACTCCGGACCGTTGAATTATTAGAAAAATAATGCACACCCGAGGTGGTGATGCGGCCACGACGCGAAGCGGAGTTTTTTTATTTTTCTAATAATTCAACGGCCCGTCGTCAATTATTCCTTACATACATATATATATATATATATATATTTTTTTTTTTTTTCCAACTGCAATCTCTATGTTTTATTAAAGTTTTTTTTTTTAAGTTTTTTTTAAATGTTTCAGTCTAGCTTGTTCTCTGGCTTTGCAGTTATCAGCTGTGGGGATCCTGGTCCAATTGCCAATGGAATTTACATTGGAAATGAGTTCATATTTAACAAAACCGTCCACTATCGCTGTAACCCTGGATATGTGATGGAGCCCCCTGGTTCTACTCTACGCTGCAGCAAGGATGGCACTTGGAATCAGACCAAACCAAGCTGCAGAGGTAAGCTCAACTTCCAAATGTACAGGAAGTGTAGTTCTCCACGATTTTCTCTGTGTTAAGGCAGAGAGGGCAGCTTTTCCTGTCACTCTGCAAAAAACATTGTGAGAGCTTTTAAAAGATATACTAATATTGTGGAGTTCTTAGCATCCCAACATCAAAAGCCTTTCAGATGTTTTTGATCTTTGTTTTTTTGACTTGCCTGGCAAGTGAGATTATTCACTTATGAACTCCAAGGAGACGTTGCCATGAAATGTGTAGGATCTATGTTATCAGATGTCAGAATGAAATTAGCGAGTGGTGCAATGCAGACAGCTCAGCCTCCTCACGATCATTTCTAGAAACTATCAGATATATGTTTTCGGACGCAGGAAGAAATACGATGGATGCTTGATATTCAGAGTGATTTTAGTACGTAATCCCATTTAATCATCGCTTCTTCTCGTTAGCGATACACTTCCTCCCGTTAGCAAACAGAACGTAATGATCAAGGATAGAAAATAAATAACTCTAAGCCCCTTGTTAGCATACTATTCTTTCAGATCTTCCTGTTCCGCGTCTGAAAGTGTGAAAGAAGGAGGTGATAGGTTTGGACACATCTTCAGTCAATAATAATGATGGTGATGAAATCAGGGCTGTCGGCTGTTCAGAATGCCTTTAAAATGCCTTTCAGTTCCATCCCTTAGTTTGAACTAAGGTAGCAAACAGAATATGGAATTTAATTTTGAATTTGAATGTAGGACAGTCAAATAAAATTCAGAATCACTGCTGTAAGTGTAGATTTTAATGCTACATGGGGCACATATTTGTTTATATTGTTAATCAATGTTCAAAAAGCCACCTTTAGAGGTTTGTATTTAATTGATATACTGTATGTGTAGTTGACATGAAATATTTTGAGACACATCCTGATGTGTGACATGTCATATAAAAACACTTTTCTAATTATAGTATAATGATTAGGCATGCAGCATTTATGAACTCATTAATTTGGAGATTACATGGAACTTTTAAAAAATTCATTTGTCACACCTCAGGACCATTTATGAAGGAAAAAGGTGATTGAAAACAGTGCAAAATTTACAAGAGATAGTGTTCAGTTACGGCATGTAAAATGTTTCCTTAATGCATTCATATACATTTTATTGTAACATTTTAATATTAACATCAACTACAAGTGTTATTTTTAATAAATGTATTTTTTGGACAATAGTGGGAGAGTACATTTCCAGAATGCTGTAATTTATGCCAAATTTTTATGTCAGTGTTTATTTATTTATGTATTTATTTATTGTTTTAAGTTATATGAAAGTGTGATGCTTTTTACAGTATTATTATTATTATTATTATTATTATTATTTTATTTTGGGGGGGGGGGCAATATTGAGAAATATGTGCGCTCAGTTAAAGATGTATTCTATATATCACATAACAGTAAATTTTGAAGAATTTGTCACAATAATTATAATTTATTTATGTGTATTGTCAAAACTTGGACTAATGGAAATCTTTTGTAGTATGACTGTGTTAAATTTCTTTAAATTGCAATGCAGTAATATACTAAACATCCAGTGAGCTTTGGCCAATTCAAATTCCACCCCATAAAATGAAAAGGGAGCCAATTCTTAAATACTGCACACGGTCTAACTTTGTTGTGGTGGTGTTTTTCAGTCATCATGTGTGGCCAGCCTCCAGCTATCCGCAATGGGCGAGTGGAGGGCTCAGACCTGCAGTGGGGTTCTAGTGTTACCTACAGCTGCTTTGAAGGATACCAGTTGTCCTCTCCTGGTATAGCCACATGTGAAGGGAACGGCACATGGCGTGGCGAAATCCCACAGTGTCTGCGTAAGTACCGTTCCTTTCCATTAACAGAAAACAGAATTAAACTCCATTAGCACATCCATGAAAAGAGGATGTAAACAGTGTGTTTTGCTTCAGTAGACAGCATATTTAATTACAAATGAAAATGAGGCTGTGATGGATATAAGTACAGTTCGATTTGTGCTAATATACAATGCTTTCTGCAGTTATTTTTGTCCGCTGAAAATTTGTGGAAAGATGTATTTACAATTTACAAGGTATACATTTCATTGTCACTCTCACATGTGAAGAACTGATGGCTGTCCAAATACATCTTCTGTTGTATAAACAATATAAGAAAATCTCAACTTGACAAATTTCTGCCATCACACCATACATACCATCATAGCGCCCAGCCGTAAATCCATATATGGGCCAAAAGTTGATATTTTCTGTGGCGGCTGTTGTTGTGTTTGGAGTATTGTGTCGCTATGATGGAAGGCTCATGGCTTGACTGAAATTGTGTGAAACGCAGCTACAGCACATCATAAAACCTATTTTGACATTTTCAATACAAGTGTCAACACATCATAAATGGATCCCTCAAGTAGCCTGGCTTTCCGGCATGCAGCGCAAGAGGTACGAGGTGCATGCACGGAATCTGCTGTTAAATCCTTCTGGCTTTTATTGTAAGCCTTTGACACAATGTCAGCTGTTACAACAAAAATCCTCGTTAAAAGTGTCAGAAAAAAAGAAACCATATTGTAAGTACAAACACCAAAAAGTACTATTATATAGAAGTGAACAGAGCTAGTTGTCTGACGGAGAAGATGTCACAAAGACTATATATCAGTAAAAGTTTGGAGGCAAAAGACACAGTTGCTTGTTTTCTCCAGAAGTGGTTTTGTATGCTAGTTTCAAACTTCTTGTAATTTTTTTAATACTATATCTGTGATAATTGCTGAGAAACAAGTTAACACAAAAAAATCACAATAAGATATATTCACACAAGTATCAACAATAAGATTTAAAGATTTAAAGGAACTGTGTTCTGGAAACTAGATTTAATTATTTTTAAATGTTACGTTGTCAAGCTGTTGTGTGTATATATGTTGTAATTTTATACAATTTATTAGTTAGAAGATTTGAATTCATGTAAAATATGGTACGAGAGGCCATGGTATGAATGAAAAGTGGTCTGATGAAAAGTGAATTCACAATACAGCGTGTCCTCAAGTACCCTACTGCTTTCATAAAGCACAAATTTTGACTTCTTAAAGTCAAAAATATGTATTAATATGTTACTTTTTTGAAGTAAAACCATCAAATGCCATCCTTCCACTAGAAAAAAAAAATAGTCCTTGACAGTAAACACCAACAGAATGTTCCTGTAGGTGTAACATGTCTCTCTGCCGCTCTGTAAATTATGTTTGTACGCGACATTTCCTCACACATGTATGTGTGTTGATCTCTCAGCATGAGAAAACATTTGTTTTACATCTTTTAGTTTAAACCAGTTTGTGGCGCAGTGCAAGTCTGCCTAAGGAGCATCATTAAACAGTATAACTCAATGAACACACAGTATCATACCTGAAATAGAAAACTTTTAAATAGTATAATTTGTGCACAACTCAATGGTTACATATGTAACTGTTCGTAAATTATTTGTTTGTTATACTACGGGGCCGTTGAATGCTTAAATCTGATTGGCTGACGAACGTTCTAAGGTGTGCAGTTATTTTCAAGGAAACGCACGGGGAATGTAGTTCCAGGCACCGCATTACATGACCATATCACTTCACCAAATGATTTGCGTTATTTCAAAGGTCCTTACAGCCTAAAACAGCAAAATAACCAAAACCCACAACGACACTGACCAAACAAATAAATATAGTAAACAAAAGGATACAATTGACAGATTATATCCATGTTTTTGCCACAAAATTACACTTTATTATGTACGGAAAGCACATACTCTATCTCTCCCACTCTCTCTCCCTCACAGACGCACAGTTTGCACACACGTTAACATAAGCGCTAATGTTGTTAGCACTACTCTGGCATAGTTTAACAACTTAAACACTACATGACTTCTCACAAGCGAGGTAACAACAACTGCGCTGTTCGTGAAGAAAATTAACTTTAAGTTTCACTATAACTAGAGACATTTCTGCCGAACATTTTTGAGAGACGCACAGACTCACAGAAGTAATCTCTCTCTCTCTCTCTCTCTCTCTCTCATAACGTAGTTATTAACTTTATTAACTGCATTAGTCTGCTGTTATCAACGGCTCAAGCCTCCGTTACGGTTTAAAATGATGTTTTGGAATTAGCAAGGGAGGCGATAGATGAGATGCGGAAGAAATAATCCTACTCACAATAGCGATTTAAGTAGAAAAACCGGACGAATGCCTTGAAATATATCATCTGATCAGTGTCTTGAGGTGTGGCAACCGTGTATAGAATGCTGAATTATTAAAGACACACTGGTGTAACGGCCACTCCGCTTCACGTCGTGGCCGCATCACCACCTCGGGTGTGCATTATTTTTCTAATAATTCAACGGCCCGTCGTCAATTATTCCTTACTTAAATCGCTCACCCAAAAATGTGCTATTGCTACCAGATCTTGATTGTATTCAGTGCAAAACTATTTTGATCAAATGAAAATAAATAAATTCTCTATATTCTCTAAAACTCTATATTTTATACTCTATATATACTTTTGTTTTCTCAAGCAAAGCAATTTTTGAAAGTCTACTGAAAACACATCTTCTGACATGTTTTTGAATAGACAGAAGATTTTGAAAATGCATGTTATTTGGCAACATGCTTAAGCAAACTAATCGAAAGAAAAATCTCTCAGGATTTTTATTACTCCATATATATATATATATATATATATATATATATATATACACACTAATGTCACCTAATGCCATCTAATGGCTTATAATATAATATATTATAATCCCAGGTTTTTAACTTACATTAGCTATAGTGTGAAAATATGCCTTGCTTTTTGCCTTGTGAAAAAGGATGACAGCTAGTCCTGGTCTCCCCTACAGTACATACAGTACCTCACAATGCAGCTCATTCTGGATACTGCAGGCTGGTTGATATTCAGCCTTCTCAGATTCTCCTAGATCACACCTCAGCTACACTTCTTCCACTGGCTCCCTATGCCTGCTAGAATCAAGTTCAAACATTTGTCCTAGCGTACAAAGCAGTCATTGGTCAGGCACCTTCCAGCATCCAATCCATGTTGACACCTAGGACTGTTCAGCCATTCATCCAAGCATTTGATGGGTTCAGCTTCAAATGAAAAACTTGAAAAAAAGTGTGTACTGTAAATAGTCAGATGCAGACTGTAGACTCTTCTTTCAGCAGTTATTGTATTAATACAAAATCGTTGTTGATTTCAAATTTGTTGTCCACAAGATTGCAAATGTGATGCTAAAGCACTTTCTAAATGCCTTAAGTACCTCAAAAACAAATGAAGCACCCGGGAATACAAATAAAAAGCACAACTAGAACAGTTTGACATTTATTTTTTTTTAATTCCTTTTTGACTGTTAAAATTTGTCAAATTTAAACACACCAACACCTTTTACTGGTAAATTGCACTCTTGAAAAAGAAAGTAGCTGAATTAAGACTAATTCTGTTGGAACTTGCGGGCTAACTTTCTTATTTATGTCCTTTATAGCTGTGTTATGTGGAGATCCAGGCACCCCTGCAGAGGGCTTCATAGAGGGCCGGCAGGTCACTTACAAATCAGAGGTGTCATTCTACTGCAGACCTCCATTCCTGCTGGTGGGCTCCTCAAGAAGAGTTTGTGAGGCGGACGGTTCATGGAGTGGAATACAGCCTTCTTGCATTGGTGAGCCACTATGTACCTTGGAAAAAAGCAATGCTATTCCATTTCCATGCAATATACTTTTTCTTTATAATACATTTGAATGAATTCTTATAAAAAATATCTATTTTTAGATCCAACCAACAATGCATGCAAGGATCCTGGAACCCCAGCATATGGTATTCCAGTCCAGGCTCAGGGATTTGAGGTGAGAACAAATGACATCCAATCATTCCCTGTCCTTTAGTTGAGTAAATTACAGGTTGTGCTTCATTGGTTTCAGGGTTTCAGTCTCAGTAATGTAATTCTCTTCTTTCAGGTCGGAAGTAAAATTTTCTTCAGATGTCGGAAAAACTATCACATCCTCGGCTCAACAACGAGAACGTGTTTAGAAAACTTAACATGGAGTGGGATGCAACCAGAGTGTGTTGGTAAGCATCGCTATATTCAGACTCTGTTCCAAAAGCTAGTGAGCTGCCTATGCTGGCAGCAACAGAGTTGCCCTGAGCATGAAAGCTGTTCTGAGTAACCTTCTTTTGGCCAAATTCTAAATTAACATTGCATGTATCCTTTGCACAGAAGGCAATACCAGGTTGCATTGTGACAAGGTCATTTAAAAAATCAAACCAAGATGGGGAAAAATAAGGAACGCATTCAATATTGAAAAAAATATTGCTAAAAATAAATCAGTTTAATTAAAAATAGCCGATTTTATACATTGAGTGTTATTATGTCGCACACACACAGTTTTGGTAACAAACTTTTGTGGACCAATCCTCACAATTAACTAGCATGCATATTACTTGCATATTGGCTGTTAATTCGTATTTATAAAGCACATAATAATGCGTTATTCTGCATTACCATATTTGAGATCCCTTAATCCTACCCCATGCTTGAA
This sequence comes from Tor tambroides, assembly GCA_021397915.2. Lineage (NCBI taxonomy): Eukaryota > Metazoa > Chordata > Actinopteri > Cypriniformes > Cyprinidae > Tor > Tor tambroides. Next base: position 6,313 of record JAFVLL020036566.1, on the reverse strand, counting down.
CTTAACAACTACCTTACTAATTTAATTGATAAAATGAAGAGTTTATTAAGGCAAAAAAAGTCATAGTTAATAGTTAATAGTGAGAACTGGACCTCGAAATAAAGTGTGACCAGATGTTTTTTTGCTGTTGTCATCATTTCCAGTCAAAACACATTTTTCACTGCATGAGTTGGAGTTGCTGCAGGTATATTTAACCTGTTAAATATCTCTTGGGCATATGCAACGCATCTGTCTGATCGTGATCATCACTCACCTCACCAAACACTGATTCACCTCTGATTTTGGGCCTCTTTTGTCACGCTATCTCGATTTTCTGTAGCTAAGCAGAAAATCTAGTGTAAAAACAGAATTAGAGTATCACAGTGTTAGCTTAGCAACATGCTAACAGCAGACTCTATTGAAATCAATTAGGAGTGAGATCTGATAGCTGCTACATGTGAAGAGCACTATTTGCTGCCTATGTAGGGCACTTATGATGTTCCATTTCACTTAGCGTACTGCCTCAAATGGAAGTTTCCTGTGTAGGCGTCTGACAGCAAGGCAGCTCCTTAGGTTTTGGAACACAGCCATATCGTTACATTCGAAACAAGGTTTCATCAGTGCGTGATTGATGATGTACTATCAGGAAAACAAAGGAAGGTGAGGAGAGAGAGAGAGCGAGAGCGAGATCTTTACACAGGAAATTACTGCAGAAGGGCATTGTTTGAAGAAGTACAGATTACTTCAGAGTTAGGGCGGCTGAGGGTGCTGATGTCAAAGACTCTGACAGCTTAGCAGAGAGAAGTTTGCTCTTGCAAATCTACTTTTTGATAGAAGTTCTCTCTCTGAGCAGTGTCATGCGCTTGATCCTTGCTACTGTCCCAGTGATTATCCTCTAAGCTGTATATGTGAATTCCACGTTGCGATGCTTTTGTATTGAAAAGATTGCTGCAAAAGGAACAAATGTGGGCAAAAGAATTAAAGTTAGCTGAGTTTAAACAGCTTGTACATAAATTTGAGATTTGTGGACCACTTTGACAGAGCGCCCCACCAAATCCTTAGGGCGTCTTGCCTGTGTAAAGCAGTCAAACTGTCAGAAGCCGAGAAGCAGGGAGAGTTGAGTTGACGAAAAGTGAGGTGTGAGGACATGGCTCATATATTATGGAAGATGGCAGCACTCAAGGCATGTCCCAGAATGTTTCTCTCAGTGGTGTGGCTTTATCTCGACCGTTCTATAGCATGCAGCTGGGACTCTGCTGTAAATCTTTCTGATATTGCTTTTATTGCAATTCTCTGTTTATTTTTTAGGGATGCTCTGGTCAGGAATTTTTAAGCCAATACCGATTACCAATTTCCCATCTTCAGAAGCAGCTGATACCAATAGTTTAAACTTTTATCTTAAACTCTGTAACTGTTAGTTGTAAGTTCTCTGCTCAGATATACATTTCAAAGCTATAAATAACAACATTGGCTTGAATTATAAAACTATAATAAATATAACTAACCTTATCTCGACCTTACATGTAGTACATTCATATTAAATGGTATGTATATATAGCATACCTCAACTGCTTGATTGTTCACAAAATGTAAACAAAATTATCGACCAATAATATAAAGAGAGGGATATATAGTATTTCCAACTTTACCTGCATACATACAGTACCTCATATATAATCATATATTTACCTTACCTAATACTGCAAGATGGCCAAATCAGGTTTGTTACAGTAACCGTAGGTGTGATTTGTGTGTGGGATGAGTGGGGTATGTCCCCACCACTTTTTGCTAAGGTCCATTTTATTCTTACCATTTTTTGAAATCCTTAGAAAAAAAATTGCTGCATTTCTATTTATTTAGTAAACAGAAATAAACATCTCAAATCCATCATTCTTAATTTAATTCATACATGTAACAAGTAACACATTTGCACCAGCCTGATCGTCATAGACGTGATGTGTAAATCTTGCAACGGATGTATCAGGAGTTATAAAAAATTAACGGCATTAATAATAAATGCTACTTCTGGACCATGTAGTATACGCTATTTTATTTGTGTGATAAAAGTGATGAAGTAAACAAAGCTATCCATTTACACTAATTAAGTAGTGTATGTGTCCTAATATCAGTAATGATGTCCTAATATGCACACAAATAAGCCTTCTGCTTATCTGTTTTTCTTCCTCCTCCTTTTTTTTGTTGCAAAATAAACAACAACAGCAATGATTAATAATAATAATAAATTACAGAAACATTACTAGACATAATAATAAACAGACAGAAAAAACATAGATATAGATGCAAGACAAGCAATTTAAACAATTCCACAGCTTCTTGATATATGTGAAAATGAAATTAATTGTGTGTAGGGTCTTATTATGTTCTCGATAAAGAATCGATATAGAGATCTGGGAAAGATTAAAAAAAAGTAACATTTATATTTGTTCTATTTTAGACATTCTGCTAACTATAAGCAGAAACTACATGCTAACTGTTAACTGTTAGATGTTAACTGTCAATCATTAGAGTATTAGTAGACTGTAGAGCCCTGCATTTCGGCCCGGGCCCAACGGGCCCCGACTTTTTTACGCTCCTAGGGCCGGGGTTCGGGCCAATTTTCACGTCATAGTTCAGACACGGGCCGGGCCTCGGGCCTGTTTTAGGTTTCTCCTTATTTTTATATTTTAGACATCCATCAATTAGTGATGAAAAAAAATTGCCGCGCTGGTGGAAACAACACGAGACCGTGCTGCCGCGACTGAGAGCGGCTCGACGGTGTTTAGAGTCCCGCAGCAGCGAGCTCAATTGACTTCAGCGCAGCTGAACATTTCTGCGTTCAAATGCACACAATAGGCTAAAGCTTGCCGCAAAGCCCCAGCAAACATAATAACCATGAATGTGTCTGTGGGAAATAGTAAGGAGATATTTGAATTATTTACTAATAAACTAATGTTTTCTGAGTCCGTGTCGCAAGGATGAAGTTCCCGATCCCGACTCGCCATCTCCTCATTATACGCGCCTTTAGAGAGAAATGCATCTTTATTGATTATGATTAAGATTATAATAAAAGAGTTTTTGTTTTTCGATTTTTTTTTTTTTTAAATTATTTTCGTTAGGTGATAATTTAAAGCTTTCTATAGATATATTCATCATGTCTGTGAGGCATGTATTCGCTCAGCTTCGGTTCATTTCGGTTCACTTTGGTTCGGTGTTTTCTTTGTTTTATAAAAACACAATGTTTTATTGGTATTGTGAGTGCACACAAATAAAAGTAGACCCTTTACAGTTCCGAATGATGTATTACTCTTACCTTTATCAGAAAAAAAATTACGGTGTAGGGTTTTTTAATTTGTTTCCACTGAAAAAAATGCAAGTGATTGCCCTGGTGCCTCCATGTCCTTGCAGAGGGCGCTTTAGCTTCCACTCTCCGCACAAACTTGGATATAGGCTAGCGCACATTATTATTATAGCGCAGGTTTAATGTTTAAACATTGTTATATGCTTGAACTGTTTTAGTATATCTATAGATTTTATTTTAGGCAAGTCGTGATGATTTGAGAAGGCTAAATTGATCAAACATAGGCTATGATCAGCTGTATGCCGCTGGCCGCTTGGTTGTTACTTTAAAAAACAAAAACTTATATTTAACGAACAAAAATGCTCCAAATGTTTTTCTAAATTAACTTAATAAAAAAAAACGAAACAAAATATAATCATTTTTGCCATTACATACAAAACTTAACTATTTTAATAGCCGAAACAGTAGTATAAGCTGTTTTAAGAGAAGGGAGAAAAAAAGACGGGCTCGGGTCAGGCTCGGGCCGGTAATTCTGATAAGCTGTCGGACACGGGCCGGGCTAGGGCCTGAGTGTCTCGGGCCAGGGCCAGGCTAGGGCCTAAATTTGAGGCCCGTGCAGGGCTCTAGTAGACTGTCTGCGTAATATCTGCTAACTCTTCATTTTGATGGCACACATTCTACTGACTATAAGTAACTTACATGTTAACATATTCTACTAGCCCAAACCCTAACAGTAATAACTAATACTCTACTAACACTCTGAGAGACACGTTGTTGAAAATTAATGAGTTAGTTGGCATGTCATTGCAAAGTTACTTAAAGGCAGTAGAATGTCCAAAGTGGACTATCAAATTAGAGTGTACCCCAAAAAACAAACAAATAAATAAACTAACTTACTAAAAGAGAGAAAGAAAGAGAGCAAAAGAAAGAAAGAAAGAGAAAGAAAGAAAGATACTTAAGTCTGAACATTAGGCTTATTTCCTCTGAATTACCAAAATACATGGGTTTATGTAATTGCCCATTGGAAGTAATCGGCTCTGATCTGCGGTTGATCAATTTGAGCATCACTGTTTTTTTTTCTTCTTTCTCTTTCACTTTTCAGCACATGCCTGTAGGCAGCCTGAGACGCCATCCCATGTAGATGTGAAGGCTATAGACCTGCCTACTCTAGGTTACACACTCATGTATACATGCCAAGATGGTTTCTACCTATCTGGAGGATCAGAGCACAGGACCTGCAAAGCAGATGGGAGGTGGTCAGGCAAACCTCCAGTCTGCAAAGGTACTGAAACAACTGGACTGGTAACTTAGGGAATGTGGGTTACTGCACCCATACATGAAAATTCTGATATCATTTATTTATACAGAATACAGTGGTGGAAATATCCCTTAAATACCTACACTGCCCTCACTCTTATTGATGTATAGTGATAAATATGTTTAGTTCTTTAAACCATTTAAGACTAAATATATGACTTGTTTAAACTCTTTAAAAATGTACATTGTTAAGCAAAACAGCAGTGTCAGCATTTATGAATGCATGAAAGTTTTTCATGTCTGTCAAACTGATGTAGAAGTGACTCATTCTCAGAGAAACTACAGCAAGAAACTTTGATTAACTGTCATCACCATTGTGGAGGTTGTATTCACAAATGTCAAATGATCAATTATTTGCTCTGTTTCTTAGTTGGACCAAAAATAAACAGCAAATCAAATGAGGATCCAGACCTGCAGAAAAACAAGATTCGTGGTATGAAACCTTTCAAGTTCCCATTGAACGATCCATTTTGCTGTCATCAAAAATAAACTTGGCCTACATGAAGTTGAACCATGGTCACTGGAAATAATGGGCCTGTAATGTTGCATTTCTTAAAATTATATTTTTAAAATGTCAGAGTAACAGAGATAAAGGTGAAGTGTGATTATTTTCAGTATTAAAATATGATTGCTTATCCCGCTTTGACTGGCAAAGACCAACTATTTGTAAACCGTTCGTAGGTTTTGTAGAAGTGTTTCAGAAACCTGTTTAAAACGTCTTTTTGCAATTCCATGCAGTGATGTTACTAGGGCAGAAATGAGACATTTCACCTTTCACATTTAGCAGTGTCCAAATTTTTTTTAAACACTTCAATTACTCTTAAAATTATTGTATTGTTATGTTAGTAACAAGTGGCATCTGCAAACAAAGTCTGCTTTGAGAAAAGTGAGAAGTGAACTAACTTCACTTTTCTGTGCCATTTTTACAATTATGTTTAAGCAACTGATGTTTTTTTATTGGTGAAATTGGTGAAAAAAGTCAGTTACTAGTATGAAATGTGTCTTTTGTTACCTTTTTTTTTGTTACCTTTGTACCATTTTCATGTGTGCATTAAATATCCAACTACTTGGGGCCCCTCTAGCTACTCAAGTGTATAATGCATTTCTTTAAATGACATAGATGTAGGAATGATTACTATACGTGTTGTGTTTAGTTCCTGCAGATGTGTTCTCTTTGAACTCTGGTTGGGCTGGATTCTATGAGTATCTGGGAAAGAGACAGGCTGCCACAGTAACAGTCAATGCATTCAATGCCACCACCAGTCGGGTCAATGTCACTCTTCTGGAGCAGAGCGGGGTGCACATTAAACTCTCCGGTAAGTTTTCTGCCAGGTTTTGACACCATGTTTAATGAAGACACTAGGGCTGGGTGGTACAGTATGATGGCTATATTGTACAACAGAACAAATTTGTCAGTTGGACAAGATTTTGCTATACTGTTTACAGTGCCCTCCAAAAGTATTGGAACAGTAAAGAAAAAATTGCTCTGTTGGCTGTGGAGTCAAGACATTTACAAATATGATTAAAAGATGAATATGAGACAAAACTACAGAATGTCACATTTTATTATTGGGTGATTCAACACATATATGTTTTACCAGCTAGGAAGTTCAGCACTTTTAGAATTTCATCCCCCTATCTGATGTGAGCATAAGTATTGGAACAGTTGCCTCACAGGTCTTTCTAAGTGATCAGCTGTGTCCTGTTGCATTAATTCTT
>JAFVLL020036565.1:0-28018 GCA_021397915.2 Tor tambroides | reverse complement strand
CTCCCAGCACCTGTACAGGAGCCCCACAGTCCAGCTCTCTACACACAACCTCTGCATCCTGCTGGTCAAAGGCAGCATCACACACTGACATCCACTTCTTTATTTTAAGTATCTCTAATCTCCCAGCACAAATATGAGATCCATTAATGAGTCTGGGGAGGCGACCTGTGTGTTTACATTATATAAATAATTATCAACATAACATGATTTCATTGTTAAGATACTGACATCAATTCTGTTAATTTTTTTTCAATCAAAACATTTAGGAAAATTGGACAGGCTTACCTAAGCAAATGACTCCCGCATCTTCACCATGATCACAATTATTTTCACCCCATCCTTTTGATTTACAGTTCTTCAGTGTTGACACTGATCCAGTACAGTTCACTTCATCCATCCATATTGGTCCTGATCCTTGCCCAAAGTGAGCAAGACCAATTGCACGTAATGGTTTACCACAGTCCAGCTCTCTACACACCACTGCAGCATCAGTCATATCCCAACCATCATCACACACTGTTCCCCACTGACCTCTATGAAGAACCTCCACTCTACCACTGCAGGTACTGCTGCCACCAACCAACTTCACATTGCCTGTACACAAGAGCCTTTATTTATATAAATATCCATATATTTAAAGACAAATTATGCTGCTTTTTGCAGTTCACTTAAGTGGTTCTGTGGTGTAACAAATGACTTTTGCATTTCATTCAATTTATATGAGGTCATAAAAACTGCATATAGTATTATAGCATATCAAACCATAGGACCATTTAATGCAATTAAAAAAAAACAACACCAACAACAACAACAAAAAAACAGTGAGAATCTTTTATTTTTTTAAACCAAAAATCATTAAATATCAGTCAGGAAATCTAAACAACAACCTATAATATATAAAACAGAAGATAAATATTATACAAGTTATTGATGGTACACAGCAATATCCTTATGTTAAATATTTATACTATACTCGCATTAAATATTTTAAAATGAAGTTTGATTCTTTATCTTAAAGTACAAATACCTGCAGCAGTGAGTGTGACAACAGTGGACATCAGAAGGATTGTCAGACAGCTCTTCATCTTCATTTGCTCTGCATTTCAGTACAAACTTTTCATCGGCTTTCTCAGCAATTCTTAAGAAAAAGTGACTTCTGCCTCCCTTAGAGAAAGATAGAGCAAAGGGAGGGCTCTTTTGACAACCTCCAATCACTTTTAGAGTTAAACTTCAAGAGAACAGCTTCAGTGACAAATCAGTCAAGACATTTTCGAATATCTCCATATATATCCAGAGAATGTGACTGCTGATGAACAGGACTCCTCCTCCACCTTACAGACACACTACACTGAGGAAAGCTGCAGAAGTCAAAGTGCTGAAAAAGTCACCCAGCTGTGATGAGAGTGATTGTGGGAACCACTTAAGTGTACATTCAGCGATAAAGTCTGACACCTGCAGAGAAGAGATACAAGCACTGATAACTGCTGATGAGAAACACTGATAAGAAAGAAAGACATATCAAAGGACTATTCCTGAAAGACAACACTGTTATTGTGAAGTGATGTTATTTCATATATATATATATATATATATATATATATAACATCAGTAAGAAATCAGTAAGTCAAACACTTAACTCTACTTAAGTTAAATATTTTCCATGAAACTCTTAGGCACTTTAACTGAAGATTCACCTACCTGCAGTGGCGAGTGTGACAACTGTGGACATTAAGAAGATTGTCAGACAGCTCTTCATCTTCCTCTTTCTCTGCTCTACAACATTATTATCGTCTCGCTCTGTGATTCTGAAGAAAAAGAGACTTTTTGTCTCACTCAGGGTGAACTTTTAAGAGTTAACAGACGAAATCACCTAACAGCTTCAGTGACAAATTTCTCTTCAGACAGAAGAATTTTCAGGTTTTCTTTTTAGTGTAAATCAAAAGAACATAAGTACTGATGAACAGGACTCCTCCTCCACCTCACAGAGACACTTCACAGAAGAAAGCAAAAGTTAAAATGCTGACAAAGTCACCAGCTGTGATGAGAGTGATTGTGGGAAACACTTAAGTGTACATTCAGCATCAAAATCTGACACCTGCAAACAAGTGATACAAGCACTAATAACTAACTGCTGATGAAAAACACAGACAACGACCCTGAGGTGCACTGAGTGTTTATCATATGCTAAGAAAAATAGAGACAAAACAAAGGACAATTTATGAAAAAACATTATTTCACAGAATTATACAGAGCGTTTGCTTTTTGTGTACACATGTTGAAATAATAAATAAAATAAATCCATGCACAGTCAGATTTTAATTCTTTAATAGAAAACATGGGCATTTATTCAAAACAATCAAACAGTAAGTGAATCTGAAACAAATATATGAAACAAACAGGGTCTCCTTTAAAAAAAAAAAAAAAAAAAAAAAAGCTCTATTCTGACTGTCAGAAACCCCCTCTGCAGGACATAAAGTGAACAACATGCTTTTTTTGATAATTGCTCAGAGCTGATGTTTGTGAAAGTATACCCTAAAGTAGATTCCAATGACTTTTAGCAAAATATAAAAGTCCACCAGCAGTGGGTCTACATTTAAAAAAAATCAAATAATAAAAATTTTTATATATATATATATATATATATATATATATATATATATATATAAATTGTATTTTTTTTTTTTTTTTAAATGTAGACCCACTGCTAGTTTCTAAGTTGAAGGTGCTGTGAACTGTTACAGATTGGGGTGGCAGCTTAAAGGCAAATATTCTGAACTCATCACACAATTGATTGTTTTTGTTCTCTCAAATTTTTAAGGCTACATGATAGAAATGTATCAAAGCAAAATGTAGCAATGCAGGCCATGAAAGCAAAGCATTTTTTTTTTTTCAACTGCAACTGATTTAGAAGATTTTGATACAAAATGTAACATAAAACATTGGTGGTCTGCAGCTAAAACATACAGTATATAGAACTTAAACACTTAGAACTTAAACTCTGCAGACCACTTAAAAACACTGATTTGAGGCATTGGGTGTGGTTTCATTTATTCAGTCCCTCCCTGTTTTCCTGGATCCTCCTCCACATCATCATAGTCTGTTATCAGAAAACAAGAGCAAATTCATGCATCAGCATGCTTAAAAAAGTATTATAATGAACACAATGTTTGCAGTCCATTTAAATGAGCTATTATGACAACAGAAATTGATAGAAAAAGAGATAAAGTGATTATAAAAATTAAGCAAAAATTATTCACTTTAAGAAAGGTGTCAATAACGTACCAAATATGTTACTCGAATATTCCCTGACATTTTTCACTTCATCATACTCCTCCTGTACACCCTCTGATATAAATGTCTATTATTAATTACAAGAAAAACAGTCCACATACTCTATAGAATTTGATGAAAAATAAGAAAAAATACCCTGTTCTAATGTAGAAGTGTATAATTCAAAACACACACCTGGTTTATCATTGCAGAACTGTCGTACATTGATGACATCATCATAGTTTTCTGGTAAGTCATCTACAACAAAATAAAGAAAATTAAATGCATCCATTAATGTACAAAATTTTGAAATTTGAAACAGTACATAAGTAAATGCATATTAATATATATGGTTAATCATGTATATATTTTAGAAAAACAAGTAATTAATCTGTAGCATGATGTCTCCATTCAGCATTATTACATCATTATTTACAATTATTACATAATTCTCTGGTGTGATTTGTAACTCAACTAAACTATTTAACAGGAATAAATGAAACTAATTTATAGGCCAAGCAGGTAATTAAATTAAGTGAAATCCTGTGATCAAGTAACAAAGTCACTGACCTGTTGGGCCTTTAGTGGTGGTGGAGTCATTATAGTAGTCAGGTTTGACTCCTACTGCAACAAAAACGCATGCATGCATACATACATGCATACATACATTATTATTATTATTATTACTATTATCTTTTTTATTATAATTATTTATGGAATGATTTATAGAATTTAAAATTTGTTTTAATGTTTTTAATTAAACATACATACTCTTTTGTATGTAGAAGATAACATTACACTATTGCAGTCCTCTAACCTGAAAGGAGTGCATCAGCATCTTCATACCCAGAATGCTGTTCGGTAGAAAGGACACTTCCTGTTATGAAGGCATAGAACCATCAGACACAATCACAAATCAACGCCCATATCCTATGGCTCATATAATACTAACCCTATATCTATACAGGTGGCACACACAAGTTCCCACAAATAAATCAATGTGATTTACTCCACTCACCCTCTGAATAAAGAGATTACCATGTGGATCTCCACAATTCTGACACTATGACACTTACTCACCCCTCTGAGTGAAGAGACTGTGTCTATTAGTGGGTCTGTGCTGAATCTCCTCATAAACGGCCTCAGTCGTCGTCCTGTGTCTCCTCTTAGAGAGAGCTGTGAGTGTAGACAGACAAACCTGCTGTCAGTTCACAACACATGACTGATCACACACTGAATAAGACACAATATGACAGTCTCTGGATCTCTCCTACCTCTCCTCATCACTCTGTTCTGCTGAATCAGTATAAGCAGTGGCACTAAGAGCAGTAAGAGCACAACTCCCAGTACAATCACAAGCACTGCTGGAGGAGTTTGTGGAGGAGAGACTGATGTTGAGCGCACTGGAGGAGAAACTGGAGGAGAAGCTGATGTTGTTGTGGCAGGAGTAGTGGACAGTGACACATCTGGCAAATCTGTCAAAACAGACCTAAACACATCAACAAACATGCAAATACACCAATATTATTAGCACTAAATTTATTTTAAAGTGAATAATATTCCTCAGTGTTTACTGTGACCTGCACAGGTGAGTCCAGCGTGCTCTTTGTGGGAGCAGTCAGTGTGGTTTTTCAGGGAGAGAGGACAGTCCCACAGGTGAATCTCATTCCCTCTGCACTCGACTCTGTTCAGCCACACAACACCTTCACCAGCACCAAAGACTAAATTCCCATCAGCCCTCAGTGCTGCTCCACAACCCAGCTGCCTGCAGACCACCTGAGCATCGCTGATGTCCCACTGATCATCACAGACTGAGCCCCACACAGCGTTATGATACACCTCCAGCCTCCCAGAGCACCGGCCCTCCCCTCCACTCAGTCTGAGAGGAACATGAGCTATAACACACACATCACAAAAAAAACACATTATTGGCCATTATTGGGCAAAGAAAGTGCCGTCAGAATAATGCCGCCTCCGGGGGGCTACATGTGTGTGGTGTGTAAATCCTATTAGTGCCTCAAGAACACATTTATATGCAGTACATATATTATATATGGCTGTTATGATGTTCTGTTCCATCAAAAACACTTACCTGAATTCTGTGTCTGGTCAGAAGATGTGGACCATGTCTGAGAGCTTCTAGGGGACTCATGACTCTCCTGTTCTGTAATGATCAGTATTATATTATATTATATTATATTATATTATATTATATTATATTATTAGACTTCATGGATATACTCAAAGCATTATTGTTTAATGATTACACTTGCATCAGTCTTACCTGAGCAGGTGATTTTGGCCACTTCATTTCTATTACAGTTATTGTGCCCCCACGGTGAAGACGGACACTGCCACAGATTTGAATCATGTTGTCGACATTTCACTTTATCCAGCCAGTTAGGAGCTGATTTCACTCTTGATGTAGAATCAGACAAAACACCAGATCTTCCACAGTTCAGCTCTTGACAGATCAGGCTCACTGTGTCTCTGTCCATCTGGTTGTAACATATATTACCCCAGGATCCATTGTAGTAAATCTCCAAATTCCCTTCACAGCCTTCCGTTAACCTGATCTCTTTAAACTCTGGATGGAAATAATAAAAAAATAATCAATTTAGGTATTTTAAAATACCAAAATTGTAAAACCTAGGCATTATGGACCTGTGAATGTAAAAACCTGATATTAATTTTAGGTTTAAAATACAGTAGCATGTTTACCTGAGCACACGACTCCTACATCCTCCTTGTGTTGACAGTCATGTTTTCCCCAGCCTGGAGAAGAGCAGCTCCACAGGGACGTCTCATTCCCCTCACACTCCACCTCATCCAGCCATATGGGTCCAGAACCAGGACCAAACCAGGCTGGTACCTGCTGGTTACTGAGGGCCACTCCACACTGCAGCTGTCTGCACACCACATGGGCATCTTTAATATCCCAGGAGTTTCTATCACACACTGTCCCCCTAAGGAGCTGCTGAAAAACCTCCAGCCTCCCACACAGTCTCCCCCAGAACCCACCAGCCTGATGGACCCGTCAATTGGATATTCTAGAGAAAGAAAACACATATTGATCACTGACAACTGAAGAATCTGCCCAGATGTTGTTGTCTTCACCAAGGCAGGCAGATTGACAGTTGCTGTGGATGCAGTTGAGAGTTTGTGGAGCGCTGCAGTTCCCAGATGAGCCTCACTCCCAGAGCACTGAAGCCCCCACACTCATGACTGTGTTCGACTGGCTGAAGAGGAGCCGTAGAAGTTCAGCAGAGCCACAGCCCAGCTGTCTGCAGACCAGAGGATTCAGTGAGACTCCAGGAGTCCAGCAGAACTCTCCTCCAGACCTGATGGATGAAAACTTCCACCTCCCCCTCACACTGTCTCTCTCCAGACAACCGCACCAGACCATCATGAAGAGCCAGAGAGGAATCTGAGTGAAAGATGTGGCGTTTTATTAAGATACTGTGTAAGGTAATTTATGTTTTTTTTTTTTTTTTCAATAAAATCCTCTCACTAGAGCAGATGACTCCAACATCTCGTCTATGAGAACATTCAGCTCGACTCCATGAAGAGATGGAACATTCTGAGAGTTTTGTTTCATTCCCGTCACAATCAAACACATCAGCCCAGATTTCACCACTTCCCTCTCCAAACCAGTCTGATCCCACAACAGACACAGCAATCCCACAATTCAGCTGTCTACAGAGGACACTGGCAGCTCTCATATCCCAGCATGCATCACACACTGTGCCCCATTTACCAAAATACTGAAGCTCCACTCTTCCAGAACAAGAGTCTGAACCATTTACCAGCCTGAGATCAGTGTAACCTGAACCAATAGCAGAAAGGAGAGAAACAAAGTGTAATGCAGCTGACAAAGAGGTTATACTGAAAATAAACGAGGAGACACTGAATATTGATATTTATACTTAACCAGAGCAGATCAGTCCCACAATGTTGTCACTGCTGCAGTTGTATTTGTGTGATGATGATATTGAACAGAATGAAATCTGAGACTCATCTCCTCTGCACTGAATCTCTTGTGTCCACATCTGAGCGTCTCCTTTGCCAAAAGCAGCTGCTCCCAGCACCTGTACAGGAGCCCCACAGTCCAGCTCTCTACACACAACCTCTGCAACCTTCTGGTCAAAGGCAGTGTCGCAAACTGACATCCATGTCTGATTATGAAGTATCTCTAACCTCCCAGAACACAGGTGAGATCCATTAATGAGTCTGGAAGGTTTATGACCTGTGTCAAAGAAATTGGATCCTTGGATAGCTGTAATTCTATCGGATTAACTTAAATCAGGTACATACCACACCTGTTTGTATTACACAAACCACAGTGTGCAGTTGACAAAAAGAAATACTAAATACCATAGCAATACACAAATTTATTACACAGTTTTACGAACAAAATATAATAATTATCAGACAACAAGTTAAATTATTTACCTGAACAGATGACACCTGCATCATCATTGTGATTACAGCCATGTATGCTCCATCCTCTTGACCCACAGTACTTCAGTGTAGACTCTGATCCAGTACATAACACTACAGTCATCCAGATTGGTCCTGATCCTTGTCCAAAATGAGCATCACCCAGAGCATCTACAGGTTCTCCACAGTCCAGCTCTCTACACACCACTGCAGCATCAGCCATATCCCAGCCATAATCACACACTGTTCCCCACTGACCTCTGTGAAGAACCTCCACTCGACCAGCACAGCGACTGTGACCACCATCCAACCTCACTATTTTTTTATCTAAGTGATAGAAGAATATAAATAGAGAGACTTTGAATAAAAGGTAGGATACTTATCATTCTCACTCTATCACTCTCACCTGCACACACCAGTCCAATATCACTGTCGTGAGAACAGTTGTTTTCATGAGATGGTGATGTTGGACAGAGGTGAATCTGAGATTCATTTCCTCTGCACTGAATCTCTTGTGTCCACATCTGAGTGTCTCCTTTGTCGAAAGCAGCTGCTCCCAGCACCTGTACAGGAGCCCCACAGTTCAGCTCTCTACACACAACCTCTGCATCCTGCTGGTCAAAGGCAGCATCACACACTGACATCCACGTCTGATCACGAAGCACTTCAATTCTCCCAGAGCAACTGGAGTTTCCAATAAGTCTGAGGCCTGAATTGGCAAGAAATAAGAAGAAAAACAAAGAAGTTTAAACTTGGTTTGTCACTGAATTGTCATTGAACTTTTGTCATTATTGGTCTACCACAACGCACCACCTATTAATGCAAGAAGGAATCAAGGTAAAATAATCAAATTGATCACTTTCATGCCAATTCAAACTTGTATGACTTCTTGTCCTCCACAGAACAAAGTCAGGTTTGAAAATACATGAGGGTGAGTAAATGACTGAATTTTCATTTTTGGGTGAACAGTCCCGTTGAGGCAGGTTGATTATATGTGATGTAAAAACAGGGCAGGGTTTGGAGCAGCTTACCTGAGCAGATGACACTTGCATCTTTAGTATGATCACACTTATAATAACCCCAATGTACTGATCCACAGTTTTTCAGTGCAGATTCTGATCCAGTACATAACTTGCGATTCATCCAGATTAGTCCTGATCCTGGTCCAAAATAAGCACCACTTAGAGCGTCTACAGGTTCTCCACAGTCCAGCTCTCTGCACACCACTGCAGCATTGACCATATGCCAGCCAATATCACAAACTGTTCCCCACTGACCTCTATGAAGAACCTCCACTCGGCCAGCACAGCGACTGTGACTGCCAACCAACTTAACTCTCATGATGTCTATATAATAAATTGGGACAAATGAGGGGGGGAAGCATTTAGGGGCGTATTTAGCATATTTAGGGGACATTAAATCAGATTTTATAAAAAAATAAATAAAAAATCAAACCTGCACACACCAGTCCAACATCATTGTCATGAGAACAGTTGTTTTCATGTGATGGTGATGTTGGACAGAGGTGAATCTGAGATTCATTTCCTCTGCACTGAATCTCTTGTGTCCACATCTGAGCGTCTCCTTTCCCAAAATCAGCTGCTTCCAGCAGCTGTACAGGAGCCCCACAATCCAGCTCTCTACACACAACCTCTGCATCCTGCTGGTCAAAGGCAGCGTCACACACTGACATCCACGACTGATCATGAAGTATCTCTAACCTCCCAGAGCAGCGAGAACCTCCAACCAGCCTGACACCTGAAAGAACAACTTTTAAGTTGGAATTTAAACTTCAAGTCATATATCAATCATATCATAAGAAATCATATTTTCCTTGGGTAACACTTTATTTTAAGGTGTCCTTGTTACACATTACATGAACTTACTAGTATAATAACAATAAATTATACATAATTACATGCAAGTAACCCTAAGCCAAATCTTAATCCTAAGCCTAACCATATAGTAAGTACATGTAGTTAATTAATATTACTCAGTACTTAAATGTATAATTACACTGTAATGAGGACACCTTAAAATAAAGTGTAACCTTTCTTTGATTTTATGAATTAAAAGAAATTTACTATGAAAACATACCATAAATTTCCGAAAAACTTCCTCTCCCATTTTAAAAAGGCCTTCATGGTAAGCAAAATAAGTTAAAAATTGTTCATATATGTATATATATATATATATATATATATATATACAGGTGCATCTCAATAAATTAGAATGTCGTGAAAAAGTTCATTTCTTCTTGTAAGTTATTTCAAAAAGTGAAATTTTCATATATTTTAGATTCATTGCATGTAAAGTAAAACATTTCAAAAGTTTTTTGTTTTAATTTTGATGATTAGAGCTTACAGCTCATGAAAGTCAAAAATCAGTATCTCAAAATATTAGAATATTTACATTTGAGTTTCAATTAATAACCATCCCTACAGTATAAATTCCGGGTATCTCTTGTTCTTTGAAACCACAATAATGGAGAAGACTGCTGACTTGGCAATGATCCAGAAGACGAACATTGACGCCCTCCACAAAGAGGGTAAGTCACAGAGAGTCATTACTGAAAGGTGTGGCTGTTTACAGAGTGCTGTATCAAAGCATATTAAATGCAAAGTTGACGAATTTGGGTAGGAAAAGGTGCACAAGCAACAGGGATGACTGCAAGCTTGAGAATACTGTCAAGCAAAGCTGATTCAAAGACTTGTGAGCTTCACAAGGAGTGGACTGAAGCTGGAGTCAGTGCATGAAGAGTCACCACGCTCGCTACCAAGCCATTTCTGAACCAGAGACAACGTCAGAAGCATCTTACCTGGGCTGTGGAGAAAAAGAACTGGACTGTTGCTCAGTGGTCCAAAGTCCTCTTTTCAGATGAAAGTAAATTTTGCATTTCATTTGGAAATCAAGGTCCCAGAGCCTGGAGGAAGAGTGGAGAGGCACAAAATCCAAGCTGCTTGAAGTCCAGTGTGAAGTTTCCACAGTCAGTGATGATTTGGGCTGCCATGTCATCTGCTGGTGTTGGTCCACTGTGTTTTCTGAAGTCCACAGTCAACGCAGCCATCTACCAGGAAATTTTAGAGCACTTCATGCTTCCTTCTGCTGACAAGCTTTATGGAGATGCTGATTTCATTTTCCAGCAGGACTTGGCACCTGCCCACACTGCCAAAAGCACCAAAAGTTGGTTAAATGGCCATGGTGTTGGTGTGCTTGATTGGCCAGCAAACTCGCCAGACCTGAACCCCATAGAGAATCTATGGGGTATTGTCAAGAGGAAGATGAGAGACACCAGACCCAACAA
This sequence comes from Tor tambroides, assembly GCA_021397915.2. Taxonomy (NCBI): domain Eukaryota; kingdom Metazoa; phylum Chordata; class Actinopteri; order Cypriniformes; family Cyprinidae; genus Tor; species Tor tambroides. The sequence continues at coordinate 17,004 of JAFVLL020036565.1, read as the reverse complement.
CTCAGATGACCTGAAGGCTGCTATCAAAGCAACCTGGGCTTCCATACCACCTCAGCAGTGCCACAAACTGATCACCTCCATGCCACGCTGAACTGAGGCAGTAATTAAAGCAAAAGGAGCCCCTACCAAGTATTGAATACAAATACAGTAAATGAACATACCTTCCAGAAGGCCAACAATTCACTAAAAATGTTTTTTTTATTGGTCTTATGAAGTATTCTAATTTGTTGAGATAGTGAATTGGTGGGTTTTTGTTAATTGTGAGCCTAAATCATCACAATTAAAAGAACCAAAGACTTAAACTACTTCAGTCTGTGTGCACTGAATTTATTTAATACACGAGTTTCACAATTTGAGTTGAATTACTGAAATAAATGAACTAATAAATAAACTTTTTCACGACATTCTAATTTATTGAGATGCACCTGTGTGTATATATATATATATATATATATATATACACTGTATGTATGTATATTGTATATATTATATATAGCGTTTTGGAATGGTTATCTCAGAAATCTGAATACATGCAGTCAGTAACACATGACTGCTCATATTTTCATGTCAACATCATCTGTTTGCTTTTTTAAAAACTTAGCCTGGCCATTTGCAGTAATGAAATTAGGAGGAATCAAGATACTTTTAATCCTAAACAACAGAAGAACTAATGATGATAGTAAAGTGGGGAAGTCCACCAAACATTGGGCTTTTGTTGGTTGCACCTACTGTACTGAATCATTTCAAGACATTACATTAAAATGTAGTGTTAGAAATGAGACATTGAAGTTTATTTATAACAAGGTTCTTGGTCATTAGTCTGACCATAATGGTTGGTTGTTTGGGGTTTTATATTTAAACAGTATAAAAGACCAATTTAAAAATCTATATAAAGTTTTTAAAGTTTGCTTTAGATAAAAACTCTAAAATGTATTCAGGGTTGACTGTTAAAAATTCTTCAAAAGTGTTTTTGAAGTAGTATAAGTTCCTAAGAGAACTTAAACCAGCAGAATTTCATAAAATATGTTTAAAAGAAACTGTACTCTGGCATAAAGATCATAACGGTGCATCTTCATTTGATATTAAGAACTTATGTCGAAAATTTTTACAGAAAATAAAATCATGACTGATGAGTATGACTATTCAGTGAAATTGTTTTGTATATTAAATGAGTTGTAGCTCACTTGAACAAATGACGTAAGCATTCTTATCAAGACACAATTTAGAGTCACTTGATCTTATGAATCCGCATTTCTTAAGTGTGGACTCAGATCCAGTACACACTGCATTTTTCATCAAGATTGGTCCTGATCCTGGTTCAAAATGAGCAACATACAGAGCATCTAGAGGTTCTCCACAGTCCAGCTCTCTACACACCACTGCAGCATCAGCCAAATCCCAACCAGCACCACACACTGTTCCCCACTGACCTCTATGAAGAACCTCCACCATGCCAGCACAGCGACTGGTGCCATTTACCAGTCTTACATTTATTATGTCTAGGAATGTAAAAGAGACACAGAGACTGTGGCGATATAAAAAGTGAGTGGAAATGTAAAATATGTTACAATAAACTAAAATAAAACTGCTCAGTTGCATTTTGAACTCCTACCAGAACACAGCACACCAGTGTTTTGATCATGTGAACAGTTGTTTTTGACTGATAGTGATGCTGGACAGAGGTGAATCTGCGATTCATTTCCTCTACACTGAATCTCTTGTGTCCACATCTGAGTGTCTCCTTTGCCAAAAGCAGCTGCTCCCAGCACCTGTACAGGAGCCCCACAGTCCAGCTCTCTACACACAACCTCTGCATCCTGCTGGTCAAAGGCAGCAACACACACTGCCATCCATGTCTGATTATGAAGTATCTCTAACCTCCCAGAACAGCGAGAACCTCCAACCAGCCTGACTTCTGAAATCACACAGATCATTTAAATAGTTGTTAATAACAACAACAACAATAGATTCACTGAAAATAGATCCTTTAGATTTAGACAGAGTTCTAGATTTTTTTTTCTCTGAAACAACTTTTTAGCAAATATTTGCTGAAAGGTTGAAATGTTGATAATGTCATAAAATGTAAAGGAAAATGTTCATTACACATAGACATGAGTTGAATTCTTAAATTCTTATCACTCAAATAGAAACTTATTAAGGTATAAAACACTTTAAAAACACGGGAAGAGAGGGATAACACACACACACGTATAGCGGCAAATATGTTAATAGCAGTAGCAGAGGCTTCTTAACTGAGACACAGTAAAAACAGTGTGAAGAAATTTAAATGTTTTTGAAGAGAAGAGTGCATTAACAATTATGAGTACTCATGGAGGAGATTAGATTTATAGGTTGAAGGTAATCAAGTTGTGTGTATGTATATGTATATGTGTGTGTATGTATATATATATATATTTTACTTTACTTTACTTTTAGTCATTTAGCAGACGCTTTTATCCAAAGCGACTTACAAATAAGAAAAAGTAACAAACTAAAAGTCAAAACTCTGTATGGGCTGTAAATTACATCGATTTTTAAGCCAAAAATCATTAGGATATTAAGTAAAGATCATGTTCCATTAAGATATTTTGTAAATTTCTTACCATAAATGTATCAAAACTTCATTTTTGATTAGTAGTATGCATTGCTAAGAACTTCATTTGGACAACTTTAAAGGTGATTTTCTCAGTATTTAGATTTTTTTTGCACCCTCAGATTCCAGATTTTCAAATAGTTGTATCTCAGCCACATATTGTCTGATCCTAACAAACCATACATCAATGGAAAGCTTATTTATTCAGCTTATTCAATTTTGAAAAATTTACACTTAAGACTGGTTTTGTGGTCCAGGGTCACACACACACACACACACATATATACATATACATATATATATATATGTACGCATACATGTATATGTATATATGAATGATGAAATATTTTAGATAGAATTTTATACTAAAGTTAGTGAAATGTGAAAAATATATACATAATTTTAATCAGTTTACCTGAGCAGATGACTCCAGCATCTTTAGAATGATCACATCTGCTTTTACCCCATCCTAATGACCCACAGTTCTTCAGTGTGGACTCTGATCCAGAACACAAGACAAAACTCATCCAGATTGGTCCTGATCCTGGTCCAAAATGAGCATCACCCAGAGCATCTACAGGTTCTCCACAGTCCAGCTCTCTACACACCACTGCAGCATCAGCCAAATCCCAGTTATCATCACACACTGTTCCCCACTGACCTCTATGAAGAACCTCCACTCTACCAGCACAGCGACTGTGACCACCAACCAGCCTCACATTTGCACCATCTATTTGTGCAACATTTGAGTAAGAGACCAAGAGAGAGAGAAAATGAGAATAAACAAGATTGGAAAAAAAAGACAAGGAAGATAGAAGGAAAAAAAACCTGTTAGATATTAGTCAGTCGCAGCATATTATTGCATATAAATATTTGAATTCCAATTATTTTCCTCATTGACTCAAAAGCATAAACCTACCAGAGGTGATGAGTTTTACCATATAGCACAGAAACATCAGCATCAGACAGCTCTCCATTATCTGCTCAAGAAACTCTTTTCATCAGCTCAGAGCACAGCACAAGTTTCTCCTCTGCTCCCTCAAACACACTGAAGAAACTGGCTCTTGTCAACCCCCTAAAGAAAGAGAGCAAGCCCCAAAACTTTCCAATCAAATTCATCATAACCTTATTAGACAAAAAAGAGGAAATCATCAAACAACTTCAGTGACAAATCAGAGGAGGCATTTCTAATTTTTACCATATATATCAAAAGAACGTCAGTGAAAAGGACTCCTCCTCCACTATATACAGACTCTTCAGTGAGGATGCGCACACACACACACACACACACACACACACACACCTGCCAGAGGCAAAAAATAGTCACACATCATTTAGGAGACTTGAAAGGTTTCAGAGAGAGGAAGCACTCCAGGATATTTACAACATCAACACCTGCTGAGATACAGAGACTGATAAAGGCTCAATTAAGACTTGTTAATGAATGATTTCTCTCTTACAAACAAACAAACAATAAATAAATGAATAAAGGAAAAATCCCTTAAAATTTGTGGCAAACCCAATAAATAACATCATGTGAGCCCTTTGCGTTTAATGTAGCAATACGTTACTCAACCACAAGATGGCAGCAAAGCACTATTTATTCCCAAGCCAGCCGTCTTTCAATTCGTTAGTCTTCATATATCCAATAGATGGCAGCAAAACCCTTATTCCAGAAACGAACATCTTGTCCATAGTAAGCGCTGAATCAGCGCAGAACTCCAGCTCAAATCGGATCAGACGTTTAAGTATCTGCAGAGCTTCCACTTTCAGCAGCAGGTTACATTTGAGCTGCAGCGCACGGAGATAGGCCTAGTTACTGTCAGCTTCGTTCAGCTTATCATTAAGACGGAGGATGGCCCCGATTCATCAGAGCTGCTGGATGTGGGGAAATCAAGAAAGAGAGAACTAGAAAATCAAGACTTTACTGACTTTTAAATCAAACAAAATGTGAGACAATTGCAAAAAATTTGCAAATTAGTTATTTTATTTATTTATTTTTTTTAAATATCTGTTAACCAGGAACTCTGGGTGTTTATAGTGAACTCATGGAAATAATCAGCACAAAAAACAAAAACAAAAAAAAAAAAAAATCCAACTCTTTAGTGTAAGTCAGAATGCATGAAATAGAATTAGACATCCCCTTTAACATTTGGTTTTAGAGAATCCTTTCAGAAGGGCTCTCTCACCTTGTATACCCTGCCCTTTGTCTGTTTATTAAAGACAAAGCTATAAAGTAAATTTATAAAATATTTGTAGATTTAATTTAGAAAAATAGGCCACACAAATTAAAAAGTTAAGTATTTTCTTTCCTACTGTAGATGGTTTAACAAATTTAACTGCATTCTCTCTGCGTTTGATGATTTTGGCAATGTTCTAACTTAGGAGCAATTTATGAATTCACCTATCGTTTAGTAAGGGTAACATTATATATCCTGTTTTGTGTTTGGGTGGTATTGATATTTTAGTCAGGAAGTACAACAACAGGCATATTCACAAAATTTTTCAAATGGAAAGAAAGGTAAATTCTACTGGGGCCTGGCTTTTGTGGAGCAAGTTTTGTATATCCAACAAGGTTAAGGAAGTTTATTATAAAACTCCAAAACATTATTCTGATATTGATAATACTTGCTCATTTTGTGGTCTTATGGAAGAAACAGCTGCCCATTTATGTATTTATTTATTTATTTATTGTTTGTAGTATAACCATAAGTTCTTTTATTTTTAGCCCTACAAATGTGATTCACAGTCTCATTTTCAAAGATGTTATTTGTTATTATGAAACCCAAAACATGTATCTGTTTAATATGTTGTCATTTATTCATTATTTATTTATTTATTCATTTATTTTGTATGCAAAATCCTTTATTCAAAAGCAAAAATGTTCAAAGTTCTTTCTGTGTCTTACTTTTTGTTGTTGAATTTAACTAATTTCATCTATCAGATTTATAAAAAACAAAAACCCACAAAAGTTTGATGCTTTATGTGGACTGAACCTTATCGTGCTTCTCTATCTTTGTATGTAGATCCATGTTTTTTTGTTGTTTTTACTGTAAATGTCTTATTAGTATGGAAGCCCGTTTATTTTTTTGAGAAAAAATATTTATTCTGTAAGTCATAATAATGAGATACTTTCTCATAATTATGACTTAGTTTCTCATTATATTGAGAAACGTTCTCATAATAACTACTTAGTATGTCATAATAATGAGGAACTTTCTCGTAATTATGCCTTATGTATATCACAAAGTAAATTCCAATGACTTTAAGCAAAATATAAAAGTCCACCCCCAGGGGGTGTACATTTAAAAGTAATATTAGCTGAAGTGGTGGTGAACTGGGGTGGTGCCGATAAAATGCAAAAACCCATAAAATGCAGTTTTATACTTGCCAAAAAGTGATTACAGACTCTACTTATTGAGTGAACTGTTCTTTCTGCCTCAAAATGACTTGATTGCATTCATGAGGGTTATATTTGACATATTATAACTCATGCAGTCCTTTTTACCTGTTGAAATACCTTTAAATGGTTAGAGTTAGGGTTAGGGTTAGGAACAATGCTTCAGTGCAGCAGTCAGCCTTGTACAGAACATAGAGAAGTTCCAGTTGCTCACTCATTCACATGTTGTAAGCAGCACCAGCCTTGGCGCAGCAGTCAGCCATGTACAGAGCACAGAAACATTTTTGGCCACTGACTCACACGGCGTAAGCAGCCCCCTGTCTCGGCACAGTAGTCAGACGTATATAGAGCACAGAGAAGTTCACAGTCGCTTACCCAATCACACGCACAATCTCTCCTCAGAGCAACGGTTTGCAGAGCGAGATCTTGGTGTTCACCCCTGCACCTCGAGCTGTGGACCCAACACCTGTCATGCTCACAAACGACAATGTCTTGTTGGTGACCAGCATGCAGCCCTCGCCACAGCAGACGTTGCTGCGTCTATTATCTGGCTGCCTGAGTGCATGGGAAGCCCTGTTCTCAATGTCCTGACCTCTTTTGTGCAAGGCAGAGCCATTCCTCTGAAAACATTTCAGAGGCTACTAGGGCTGATGGTAGCTGCAGCCTCTGTATGCTGCCTCAGTCTGCTGCATATGAGGCTGCTGCAGCTATGGTCAAAGGGCCATGTCCCATGAAGAGAGTGGAGAACGGGGACATTGCACATTGTGATAACGCTCACCTGTCTCAACAGGTCTTGGCTCGTCATGAGTATGTACGAGCAGAGAATCAGTGGACAGAGTGGTCAGATGGAAAGTACTCACCACGGATGCATCACTGTCTAGCTGGGGAGTCCTCTGTAAAAACAGACCAGTGTTTGGTTCATGGACGAGTGTTCAAAAGCTGTGGCGCATAAACTGTCTGGAGCTGAAGACTGCTTATTTAGCTTTTGCTAGAGGAGTGCGCTCGCGTGCCCTGCAAAGCACAGTACGCATCACGATAGCAGATGAGCTTTCCTTTGGGGCATGAGATGATTAAATCCACCCAGACCTAGTCTGACACATGTACAGGATCTATCATTAGTGCTCAGTGCACTGCCAAACCCACCTTTTGAGCCAGCTGAGGTGAGCGGCTTGTAAGCGCTCTCTTTCAAGATGGCGCTACTGCTGTCAACAGTGCTTGTTTGAAATTTGGTCTGAACAATTGTATGATGAGGCTTAAGCCTAGACTTGGTTATACACCTACAGTAAAGTGCTCAACAACATTCACAGCCCAGGTTATAACACTACATGTATTTCATTCCCCCGATCCAACTTCGAAAATGAGTTGTCCATGTCGTCTGCAACGTTAGAGGTGTGTTTTGGAGCCATTTCTTGTGATTGCCACTGTAACTGTGATAACATCAACTGGTAAGTTATCAGTTAGCCGAAGTAAACTAGTTAAACACAGAGAAGCATAATACCTTTTCTACGCTGCCTCTTTATCGCACATTAGCTCAGACAGATGTAACAATGTTAACAGTGAGCTAACGTGAAATACTGAGGTAAGACACACCACTGTTAAGTACATCTTTTGTATTTTAATTTAAAGATTGTGGTCTGGATCATGTCGTCTGTAACAGAGGTGAATTGGAGTCTTTTCTTGTGACTGCCGTTGCAACGGTTGAACTGTAACAACAGGTGAGTAATCGAAAAAATTATTTATAAGTATATGTAACCAATGTTGTTGTCATTTCGGCCACATCTGAAATAGGTCATATCATTGATATTACCTGAGAAGTTAAAGAAAAAATACTCTAGAAAATGGCACACATTCAAGGACGGATATTTAATACATGGGGCTGCGTATCATCTGCATTGCAGTGGTAGGAGAAGCCATGTGCTTTTATGATTGTGCCCAGTGAGGTTGTGTAGATGGTGTTAAGAAGAAGAGCAAGCACTGAGTCTTGAGGCACCCTAATGATCAGATGATGTGACTCAGACACCCCTCCTCTCCATGAGACCTTGAAAGATCTGCCAGTGAAGTGTACCTGAAGCCAAGGAAGTGCCATACCTTTGATGCCCAAGTCAGAGAGGGTGGCCAGGAGGATGTGGTGGTTAACAGTGTCAAAGGCCACAGAAAGGTCCAGCAGAATAACAACAGATGACTTGGAGTTTGCTCTTGACAGCTGAAGAGTTTCAGCGACGGTCAGTGGGGCGGTCTCTGTGGATTGTCCTCTTTTGAAGCCAGACTGGTTTTGTCAAGAAGGCTGTTCTGCGAAAGAAAAGCCAAGAGCTGATTGAACACAACTCTTTCAAGCATTTTAGACAGAAAAGGCAGAATAGAGACTGGACTGTAATTTTCAACTGCTGTGGGGTTACCCGACCCTGCTTAAATGCAGTGGGAAATGTTGAAGTGGTGAGGGATGTTCTAATGTGAGTGAGAGCGGTTAGCAATGCTGGTGAGATCTTTTGTAGGTAGGAGGGGACAGGGTCTAAGAGACAGGTTGTAGGATGGCCGGCACAGAGAACTTTGGAGACCTCATTCTCTGTAAGGGGAGAGAAGGAAGAGAATAATGGAATGTGTGTGGATGGAGTCAGAGAAGAAGTGGGAGGAGGTGGAAGTGGCTAGAGAAGAGAGGAGAATGTTCTGAATAGTCTCTAGAGGGCTTTTCGTACTTGAAATTGTTAACCCTGGGTCATTCTAAACCCCGGATAAACAGAATCCTGGATAATCTGTAATCACATTTCACACTGCTCATACTATACCTGGGGTTAACTGTTAATCCTGGGTATTCATTAACAGATTCCTAAACCCGGGGTTAACGTTCTTATTTGCGGTGTCTGTGTCACTGTCACTGATTGGACAAACAGCAGGCATTGTTATCTTTCACAGCTTCGTAATCTTTTGGCCTTTTTTGTTGTGTAGCTGACCGGGCGTTCGTTGATACCCAGCCTCGGCTAATTTGTCAGTCAGTTCCTTAAATACTCTGTTATTTCTGACTGTGCCATCCAATTTGTCTTGAACAGACTTTTCTGTCCATAACTGTAAGAATAATACGGTCTCCTCATCACTCCAGTTCACACACTTTCCGTCTTTTGACATTTCTTACTTTTCTCTCACTGGCTTCTGTTTACACAATGCACGTTTCCTGTTACTGATGTTACATGAGCCTCGCTGCTCAATGTGGAGGTTGCAATGAAAGGAGACCAGAGGAGGAGTCAGTAGAGAGCATGAAGGAAGAGTGACAGAGAACTGAAGAAAGAAGTGGTCTGAGAGATGTAGTGGAGTAACCAGATGGTTGCCAGTGGTCTAGCTCTTTGAGTGCTTTGTGTGTTGTGGGGGTGTGCTGTCTCATGAAGTCAAGTGAGGCCAGAAAAGTTAGGAAGTCACTCACTTGAGGTTTGTTGTAGGTGGATGTTAAAGTCACCAAGAACTACCAGCGGATTGGCATCCTCCTGAAAAGAAGACAGCAGCACACCTAACTCTTCCAGGAAGTTGCCTAATTGACCTGGTGGACAGTACATGACAACAAGATGAAGTTTGGCAGGATTAGTGACAGTGATGGCATGAAATTCAAAGGAGGTATAATTGGCTGGAGAAGAGACAGAAGAGAATTTCCAGGTGTTGAAAATGAGTAGACCGGACATGATTTGTTGTACAGTACTTCTAAATGAGTTGAAAGCAAAAAGGGGAGGGAAAATTACTGTTCATAGGCCTAATATGTTAATTAGCTTTAAGTGAAATCCTGTGATCAAGTCACTGATATAGATTATGTTATGTCATTTGTTTGATTTTTTTGTTATATTGAACTCTTGGTGTTTGCATACAAGAACCAGTGTCCATTCATTTTCCAAATCACTTCATCCTCTGCAGGGTCATGGTGGGCTTGAGCCTACCCCAGCGTCTTGGGCCACAGGCAGGTGACACCCTGAACAGATGGCCAGTCCATAGCAGGTCTCAGACACAGACACACAAACATTCATACACTCGCTCCCACCTATGGGAAATTTATAGTATAATTTATAGTATAGCACCAGGGTACCTGTGAGGAAACCCACGCAGACACATGGAGAACATTCAAACTCCGTACAAAAAGACCTCTTGGCTCCGAGACTCAAACCAGGGACCTTCTTGCTAAGCACTGATCCACCAAGCAATTTAACAAACACACACACACACACACACAAAATGTACATACTCTGATTTTAACTGTTTAATAGATGTCAATTCATAATAACAATCAAATTGGAAGCAAATATAAAACTAATATATTTAAACAAACAGAGTTTCTGTTTTGAAAAGCTCTATGATATCAGCATTGAATGTTTTCAGCATAGAGTGCATGCTGTGTGTTTCTGAATTTCAGAAACTCCATCTGCAGGACATAAAGTGAACAACATACTTTTCAGATAATTTCTCACAGCTGCTGTTTGTAAATGTATATCCTAAACTAAATAAATATAGTAATGTATATCCTTAAAGCAAAATATAAAAGTCCACCACCAATGGGTCTACATTTAAAAGGAATCATATTTTTATAAATTGAAGATGTTGTCAACTGTTACAAATCTGAATTCATAGAACAATTATGTACATTATTATTATTTATTATATATAAAATATTTCAACGCAGTGCAACTACAAAAACTGCATGATTTGTAAAAATGTCTGCAAAGCAAAATTCAAACATTTTGAAAGCAAAGCATTTTTTTCTCTCAAAAATTGATTTAGGAGATTTCAATCTAAAATGTTACACAAAACATTGATTGCAGATAAAGCATACAGTATATAGAGTATACAGAGTCACTAAAAAAAAAAAAAAAAAGCTCTAAAAGTATTTGAGACAGTGGGTGTGCTTTCAGTTATACAGTTCCTCCATGATTTCCTGGCTCCTCCCCACATCATCATAGTCTAGAAGACAAATTCAAATTCACATGTTAATATATACTTTTAATTAATTAGAATTACTAATACTTTTAAGTATTATAATGAACACATTGGTATTTGCGGTCAATTTAAATTAGCTAACATGACCAGAGAAATTGATCTAAAAGATTGATTATGAACACTAAATGAAAATTATTCATTGTATGATATAAAAGGTTTCTATATTGCACCAATCATGTCACTCATATTTGATATTCTTCACATCATCATACTCCTCCTAAAAACACTCTCTGATATAAATGTGGCTAATATTAATTACATGTACAAATAGTATATGCCACTATAATTTGAAGAAAAACAAGAGAGAATCCAGAAAGTCATATTTTAAAACCCACACCTGATTTAACATTGGAGGACTGTTGTACAATGATGACATCATCATAGTTTTCTGGTAATTCATCTACAACAAAATAACAGAAAATTAAATGCATCCATTAAAAGTACAAAATTTTGGATTTTGAAAAATTACATTAGAAAGCATATAATGTTAAAATCTGAAGAAATAATTAAAAGAAATAAACCTGTAGCACAGTGTCTCAGTCCAGCTGTGATTGCATCATCATAATCCTCTGGTGTCATTTGTTGCTCTTTTAAATTGTGCAATAGCAAAGAAAGAATAAGCAGAGGCTAACTGTACTATTCAGAATCCAAATAGGTAATTGAATTAAGTGAATCAGTTACAAATTCACTGATCTGTTGCGTCTTTCGTGGGGCTAACCTCATTATAGTAGTCAGGTGTGACTCATACTGAAGATTGTGCTTTTAAAAAATATATTATCATTAATTGTTCATAATTAATTTAACATACACATGTTTTTGTAGAAGGTGACATTGTTATACTTAAGCCCTCTAACCTGAAATAAGCTTATCAGCATCTTCATATCCAGAATGCTGTTCTTCAGAAAGGACACTTCCTGTTATTAGGAAAGTAGAACCATCATTCACAATCACAAATCAGCCAAAATCTTCCAAAACTTCCTTTATATCATATAACACTATATCGCTATATCATTTCAACACACTAAAGGCCCCACAAATAAATCAATGTGATTTACTCTACTCACCCCTCTGAATCAAGTGATTACTATGTTGATCTCAACACATCAGAAACTATGACAGTTACTCACCCCTCTGAGTAAGGAGACTTTGTCTATTAGTGGGTCTGTGCTGAATCTCCTCATAAACGGCCTCAGTCGTCGTCCTGTGTCTCCTCTTAGAGAGAGCTGTGAGTGTAGACAGACAAACCTGCTGTCAGTTCACAACACATGACTGATCACACGCTGAATAAGACACAATATGACAGTCTCTGGATCTCTCCTACCTCTCCTCATCACTCTGTTCTGATGACTGCTCTAAAATATGAGACACCAATGTTTCAGCAGTTCTGGTAACAGAATAGGACACATGCTTATTCAATAACCGTTTTATGTATATGCCTTATTTTTAAAGATTAACAGTTTTTTCCAAGGCATTGTCAGATGCCAGTGTTTCCTGTATCCAAAGATTTGATTTCAAAAACAGTATCATTGCTATTAAACTATTTCTTGTTATGATTTTAAATCTGCAATTAATCTCAAAATGATCTTGAAGTAAAAAAGAGGTGCTAAAGTCTGATTTTGTGGTGGCTGTGCTTTAAAATTAAATTATAATCTTAATTCAAGTGATGAATGATTTCGAATGTCTGACAGTAATCAGTGTTGAGTACTACTGTTAGGCTAACCCTGCCTGCTTTAAATGTTTGAAAATAATTAACAGTTAGCATTAACAGTTAATTTAATAAAGCAATTGAAATAGTTACACTACTTATTACATTTTAAGCAGGGTAACTTGTAATGTAACCTATTACATTTCCAAAGTAACCTTACCTTCCCAACAATGCTGATGTCCCACTGATCATCACAGACTGAGCCCCACACAGCGTTATGATACACCTCCAGCCTCCCAGAGCACCGGCCCTCCCCTCCACTCAGTCTGAGAGGAACATGATCTAAAATATACACATCACAAAACAGGAGACACATTAATTGCCAGCAGAGTACACTCAAAACAGTGGTGTCTGCACAGGAGAATGTGTACAATCATGTGTATATAATGACATATTAAAATAAAATAAAAATAAACAGTTATCAATAAGGAATATTTTAATATATTATTAAAATAAAAATAAATAGATATCAATAAGGAAATCTATATGAATAAAACTAAGATGGAAGATAAATCAAATATTAGGAATACCCTTATGTTAAATATTTAACTATTACAAATATTTAACTACATTAAATATTTTGAAAGGAACTGCTTGGCCTTCTAACTTAAGGTACAAATACCCGCAGTGGTGAGTGTGACGATAGCGGCCATCAGAAGGACTGTCAGACAGCTCTTCGTCTTCAGTACAAACATTTCATCGGCTTTCTCAGCAATTCTCAAGAAAAAGAGACTTCTGCCTCCCCTAGAGAAATATAGAGCAAGTGAAGCAGTTGTAACAGCTGGACAAATTAGACACATTATTATTTGTTATGTTCAACAAATAATCCAACAGACCCCTCACCCAAGAACAGGACTGGGTGCCAGGATGTCTGTGAACTACCCCTTAAGCCACAGCAAACACCCAGAGCCAGAACAGGCCTCTGGTTACCATAGCAGCAAGGGGACATATTAAAAGATAAGACTGCTTTTATAACTCATAACTCATAACTTCACAACTCAATTCATAGACGAACCTTTCTATGAATAAACATGCATGTCCCCCGGACACTGTGTTTATTATTACGTTTTTTTGTATATTGTCTTCTGTGTTGTATACTGTTTTATGCATGTTGTATAATTAAATCATTAGCTCATGTAGCCTTATAGGGTGTTGAGTTTCTCAGATAACGAGCTATAACACATCTTTAACTTCAACGGGACTCTTGTTACACCAATCAGAGAATAAAGGGACACAAAACTGCCAGCCCACTCTGATCATGCAAATGAGTCAGCTTTCAAACAAAGAAACTTCTTCCCTTCCAAAATTACACCTTTTTCATTGGTCTAGCCAAACACAGAAGGTGTGACCTTGGGAGAAATTAAAAGACCCTTCTTCTGGTTGCTGTTTGTGTGGAGATGACTGGAGACATCCAGCCTTTCCACCTGGGAGAGAACTCTCCTGGACCACAAATGAGTCAGAATAACATCTCTGAAGTTTGTCAGTCTTCAACCCAGGAAGAAACTGCTGCAACTTCACCATCATTAAACTACTGAACCATCAAGACTTTCATCCAAGATTGCATCCGGATGCTCATTCAATGGCCAAGGCAATGCATGTATCATACATTTGATTAAACTAAACAGAGGTTTAGTATAAGCAGACTTCCTTGTTAAAAAGGCTAGTCAGGTGGTTAGCTGACTCCTTTTCCATAGCTTCATTCCCTGGTTTCTGTAATGGTTTAATTCATTCACTTTTGCTTCCCTTTTTTCCCTATGTATGTATGCATGTGTTTGTGTGTGTGTGTGTGTGTGTGTGTGTGTGTTTATTTTGTTAATAAAACATGCACAATTTCATGAGTTTGGTTTCTGTGGACACTACTTGCAAATTTAGTGCTTTTAATGACCTGTCCTTGCTACATGCTCTAATGCATTAGTACTGTAAGAAAGTCATTTTCTGTGGCCACAAAAATAACATTTCCTAGAGTTGATACAAGCACTGATAACTAACTGCTGATGACAAACAATGACAACGACCCTAACTTGAGGAGCATTGGGTGTTTATAATAAGCAAAGAAAGTGAGACATGACAATGGACAATCTGTGAACAACAAAACACATTATATCACAATATTATTGAACTATTGCTTTTTGTGTACAAATACAATTAAAAAAAAAACATATGCAAACATATATCTTAAAGTAAATTCAAACAACTTTAAGCAAAACATAAAAGTCCACCACCAATGGGTCTACATTTAAAAGGAATTATTTGTATAAGTTGGCTTAAAAGTAAAGAATCTGAAGTCATAACACAATTATACACAAACTCTTTGAATGTTAGGAATTTTTCCTTTTTCTTGTTCTCTCAAATTTCTAAGGCTGCATGAGAGAAATGGGTCAGTGCAGTGTGATTGAAAAAAAAAACTGCATGATCTGTAAAAACATCTGGAAAGAAAAAATCTAACATTTTGAAAATCAAAGCATTTCTTCCTCTCAGAAGAGATTTCAATACAAAATGTATCAAGACATTGGTGGTTTGCAGCTAAAACATACAGTATATAGAGCCACTTAAACTCTGTAGAGCACTTAAAAGTAATAAAAGGTTTTGAGCCAGTGTGGTTTGAGTTACACTGCTCCTCCATGTTTTCCTGGCTCCTCCTCCACATCATCATAGTCTGTTATTAGAAAACAAAAGCAAATTAAAGTACCAACACAAGCTTCAGAAAGTATAAGAACGAACACATCAATATTTGCAGTCAAGTTAAATTAGCTATACCATGACCACAGAAATTTAAAAAATACAGAGCTATTATAAAGACTAAATGAAAATTTAGTGTAAAGAAAATAAAAAGGTGTCAATAACGTACCAAACATGTCGCTCATATATTCCCTGACATTCTTCACATCATCATACTCCTCCTGAACACCCTCTGATATAAATGTATCCATTAACTACATAAAACTCTATATGCCACTACAATTAAGATAAGCAATATACATTATTGATATAATACATTTTTATAATCTTTGTTAATGTTAATGAAAATACAGTTGTTCACTGTTAGTTCATGTTAATTCACAGTGCATTAATGTTAACAAGCACAACTTTTGATTTTAATAATGCATTAGTAAACTAAGATTAATAAATGCTGTAGAAGTATTGTTCATTCTTAGTTCATGTTAACTAAAGTAGTTAACTAATGTTAACTAATGAACCTTATTGTAAAGCGTCACCAAAAAACTATATAATAAGGAAATAATTTGAATCTCACACCTGTTTTATCATTGGAGAACTGTTGTACAATGACAACATCGTCATATTTTCCTGATAAGTCATCTATAACAAAAATAAAATGCATCTATTAATGTACAAAATTTTGTTTTTTAAACCATCTATGTGTATAATTAAAATGCACATACTGTAAATAGTGTTAAAACCTGCACAAGAAAATTTAAGAAATAAACCTGTTGCATGATGTCTCAATCCAGCAGTGATTACATCATCATAACTCTCAGGTATGACTTGTTGCTCTTCTAAATGTGTTAAAAGCAATGATAGAATAAACAGAAACTAATTTTATTATTCACAGGTCCAGTATATTATTTAATTAAAAGGATAGTTCGTCCAAAAATGAAAGCAGAAGAAATAAATCCATACAAGTTTTGAAGAACTTGAGTAAGTGACAATTTTCATTTTGGGGGAACTCTCTCTTTAAAGGGTTAGTTCACCCAAAAATGAAAATTCTGACGTGAATTACTCACCCTCATGTCGTTCCAAACCCGTAAGACCTTCGTTCATCTTTGGAACACAAATTAAGATATTTTTGATGAAATCTGAGAGCTCTCTGACTCTCCATAGACAGCAACACAACTAAAATGTTCCCAGACTCAGAAATGTAGCAAGGACATCGGTAAAATAGTCCATGCGACATCAGGGGTTCAACTGTAATTTTACGAAGCTACAAGAATACTTTTTGTGTGCAAAGAAAACAAAAATAACAACTTTATTTAACAATTATTTTCCTCCTCATCCCGTCTGCTGCGGCACGCCGCCATTGTGGAGAGTATCACGATGCATGTGCTTGCATCTGCTTAATGTAAACGACGCATGCGCAGGGTGCTGCTGCTTACGATGAACACACGCATGCGTCGTTTACATGAAGCGGTAGCAAGAGCATGCGTTGTGATACTCTTAATATGTCTTCAGAAGATGAACGAAGGTCTTACGGGTTTGGAACGACACGACGGTGAGTAATTAATGACAAAATTTTCATTTTTGGGTGAACTATCCCTTTAAGTGAAATCCTGTGATCAGTTAAAGTCACTGACCTGTTGGGCCTTTAGTGGTGGTGACATCATT